>JACSZP010061432.1:0-11020 GCA_016161895.1 Pinna nobilis
ACACATGGTTTTTGGTGTGGATCAAATTTTATATTTTTCTTATCGTAAAAACATTGTCTGTAACATTAATCTTTACAAGTTCCCCCTTTGAGGCCCCAATTCTTTTTGGATCAGTTCTAGAATGTGGCAAGCAAATCTACACCCCATGGGAAACCTCCATGCAAATTTACATGAAGATCCCTTTACTACTTCCTCAGAAATAGCGATAATGGGATTGACAGCTTTAAACCTAAGTTCCCCCTTTGGGGCCCCAATTCTTTTTGGATCAGTTAAAAAATGTACCATGCAAAACTACACCTCATGGGGAACCTCCATACAAATTTTCATGAATATCCCTTCATTACTTCCTCAGAAATAGCGATAACGGGATTGCTGTATAAAAAATTGAATTCCCCCTTTGGGGCCCTAATTCTTTTTGGATCAGTTCCAAAATGTGGCATGCAAAACTAAACCCCATGGGGAACCTTCATGTAAAGTTTGAGAAAGATCGCTTCGGTAGTTTCTGAGAAATAGCGATAATGGGAATTGTTAAAGGACGGACCTTGGTGGGCTAAAAATAAAATACTGGATCAAAATATATGATGACGGAAGTAATGCACACACTCAAAAAGAGTGATTTCCCTACATAACGATTAAGACTTTTTTGTCTGCCATTTCTGTAATTTCTATTGAAACCATGACCTCGACGTTTCAATAGAAATTACCATTTCTGCGGCTCTCGAAAGGTGTGATTTGACCACAGGTGGTAAAGAATATTATCTTGTATAAGTTTTTTGGCTGAAGAATTTGCACAGATGTTGGAAATTAAACCAAGATGTACATATAATTGTTTCAAGCAATTACGTGACACTAAAAGTATAAAAAAAATTACCAAGAAGTTGATGATCCAGAAATTGTCTGACAGGTTTGGTCGTAGTGTATCATTTGAATTATTACAAACAATAAGCCTAGGTTGGAAACTTTAAATAACTTACCAACACTTTATAATAGTGGAGGATTATTCATTTGTCATCAAACCTGTTGCCGTGTTGGAATGAGACTTTTTTCACTTTGGATAACAGAAGACAGGTGGTAGATACTTGACCCGAAACAGACAAATTGAGGGACTAAATAAAAATTGTCCTTACCATCTGTTTCCTCATCAACAGACGATTTGTCATGAATTTTCTTGTACGTATGGTGGCTGCTCCTTCACCACTCTAAAAGAAAAGTTCAAACACTGAATTAACACAGCTACAAATCAGGGACAATGTCTAATCAGATACATCAGAGAGATACTAATGTCCTCTGCTGTCAGTTAATGTTAGAAACTTTTTTTTGAAATACAAAATATTCAAGGTTCCACCAAATATGGACTTGACCTGCATGTTAGACCCTAGGCAGATCTATATAAGTAATATAACATTATTCAAATTAAAAATGCACACAAACGACAGAAAAAGAATGAAACATGGATTATGAACGAAGGTTGTTGTTCTTGTACTGTTGTTTAACGTCTCATTCAAGAATATTTCACTCATATGGAGACGTCACTGTGTGTCGGTGAAGGGCGACAAATTTTGCCTATGCTGGCTGTGATTTTTTGGGGTCGATTTGGGGCCTCATGAAAAATTGCTGTATTTTCCCACATTTCTGTTCATATTTTCCCAATCGGAACTACAAATAAATTAAATACAAAAGGTTCAAAAAAGTTGTAGAAATATACCTTGAAAATATCCTTGGTGGACATTTTCAAGGGGTAGAAGAAAAGAAAAATTCCACTTTAATTTGATATAGAGTGAACAAATCTTGAATTCAAACTGAAATAAGATAGATTATTGTAATTTTTTTTTATTTTTGAAGTAATTCCCAATTTGTGAAAATGCCGCGAAATATTCCCAATTGAAAAGGTACAGGCCCCTGTAAAATACGAGTAAGAAAAACACTGGCACGGCACTGCTGGCCATAGAGCAGGGAGGGTTCTTTAACATGCCAATTTAACACCTACTGTGACATGGGACCTCGGTTTTTACTGTCTCATCCAAATGACAGGGATGGCCAATCGTGGAAGATGGAACATTGATAATGACACATTTCATGGTTGGACTAGAGCATAATTTTAAGCAATATGTTCAAACAATAGGCCTACATAAAATTTTAAAGCCAAAATTTTTTACATACACTGAAATTTAGCTCAATACCTGTATTCAGAACAAGATAGACTGTTGTTGTTGTTGTCCTATTATAGCAAAAAATAACATTTTGTCAGTCATATCATTGTAGCATCATGATTGATGATACAGGAGGCCCTCTCAAACCTAGAATTGAGATGAAAGTTCTGGAGAAAAGACTGAATCCACTACAAACATGTCAACATATGGCTTGGGAAAAATTCGAATCCCTTTTGGGACTCTTGCAGGGGCAACGGTAATTGAGTAAACAGCGCGGCAGCTGTCAGGACAGAACTCAAGCTCTCTACATGTAGCCTACTCTGTTTCGCCAAAACTGCTCACGGATAGAGCACATAACGGTGTAAATCTCCTCGAAAAACACGTCAAATACCCCAAACAGCTTTAAAATAGCTTTGTCTCTAGGCTCTGCTGACTTTCTAGTGCAGTTGATGAAATAATGTTCGCAGAGTTTTGAAATACAACTACTTTTATAATTGCCGTTTAAAAAAACAGAGTATAATTCTAAACTCCCGAATCTAGGCCTATCTATTTAGAAGGTAATACATCATTGGTTGTAATATAAAAGGTTTACATAGTGTTCAAAATGGTCAGTAACTATAAGAGTAACACCCACCCCCTTTCATCTCTCTCTTTGCCTTAGCCAGTTTGGGCGCTCTCACTCCCAGAGATTTCTTGACTCTAGTGAATGCACTATGCAGGCTTTCTCGATACTCAATGCATTTGGAATTCACATGACACTATACGCCAACCCAGAATTAAAGTCAAGGATCATTAAGTAGTTTTAATGTTTAACATCGCTTTTCATGTTATATTTTTCATTTGTTTCATGTGGACATTCGATTTCACAATTAGTAAACGTCCAAAAGATACGTCTAAATTTCAAAGTCAGGCCAGGAATTACTTTGAAACATATTTGATATGACAGTCTATGTTAACATCATTCGATTTATTGTTTCAATATTTTACTTCATGTGTTCATAAGACCGATGAAGGAAGATTTTATTGAATATTACTCTCACCATGTTGAACGTCAATTTTAGACGACGGAAAAGGAAGTTGACGGAAGAAACAAAACGAAAATTGGAACAGCGACCTCTGTCGTTAAGAGCACCTTGAGCGTTTCACGATTTGATGAATAAATTGGTTCCAGCTCATCGTAAATGGTAATACTAAAAATGTTGAGATATTATGTCAAGCAAAGGGTAAAATATGCTTTTTGAGGTAATAGGAAGTTTATGAAAAACGTAATAATATGTGGTATAATCATTACAGTACGCAGCAGTGTGCAGTAGTGCTCCAAACGGCGGAGGAATATCTGATCAATATTTTTGTTTTTGTTTTGATATATAATTTTATAAAACAAATAATATTCAATTTATTTAATTTGATACCTATACATAAAATCATATTTAATCTTACAGCCATGAATTTTAAGTCTCGCCTCAGCGTGATCAAACAATGGCGGTCGAGTAAACAAAAGATATTCACTTGGACAAGATTGTGAGAGCAACTTGCCGGTAAGGAGGCGTTGTGACTCAGGAACTGCACAATCCCCCATGAGTTCAGTTCTACAGATTGTGTACTAAAGAATATCTAACTTTTCTCGATGAATGTCATCACCAAGCGTAGTTTGTTTATCTCCGTGTTCTATCTATGCGTAGCTGTAGCCGTCAACGTCTACTTTCTGTTTCGATTTTCGTCGGTTTGGTCGTCGCTGTAACATTTTTTAATGTACAGTCATAGGGCAATCGTCACTTACATTATTTTTTCTTTGTTTTAAATAAAAGCAACAATTTTTAAATGCGAACAAAAACTCATAATTTGAGCAAACTTTTTTACGTAGGCCCTACTAGATCTAGATTTCTATTTTTCACGAAGGGAATAGAATTCATATTTTTGAGCTTTTTGAAATTCGGATATACAATGTACATGTAGATCTACATGTACAGTGCTGTCGGCTAATTCTGCACCCCTAAGCACATTTGTCTCGATTATGTCATTTTGAAAATGAAAGTGGAAACTAAATTTGTGTCCAAATTTAAGAATTATCTTTAATACTTCTGACCATGAATTTGAAAATCATTTCACCCATCCATGTTTCTAAAGGGGTTTGTTTTAAAGCCAGGGCATATCAAGAAAAACAAATTGGACATGGCTTTTTTTAGGGGGGTTAGTTAAAAAATAATGTATTGGTAATGCTAAAAATGATAGAAATAAGGATTGTACAGATTGTTTGGACTAGATCTTTTACAGGTAAGCTAGTCTTAATTATACCTCAAGTTCTACNNTATGACTTATAGTATCTTCCTCACTCTCATGTTCCTAATAATATGGCTGTAAAGCTTTGAGGAAGTTTCCCTTTTCTGCACTAGAAACAATGTTGCTGTCTGGTAACTTGTGTGTGACACAGTAAATTATTCAGGGTCACTCCCCGAGACAGGTAACCAAACCATGCATCATGGTTCAAGTGTTAAAATTTTCTGCTATAAAACATTCCCTTTAGGCTTTGTCCAGCTGTATCTAATTTTCATTAGTTATCTTTAAAAATGGTGTAACTCAGTACATGTACATGTATGTGATAAACAATTTTTATATCCAGTTGTTGGCATGTGTCAGAATATGGGTTTCTCAAGACAACAAGACTTGTCATGTTAGGAAAACAGTCAGTCACCCAGAATCCCCAATTAATTGACCCATTTAATTCCAATTATGAAGTATTATGTTCTCTAAAATAGCAATTATCTCTTGAAATGTATGGCTTTAGCAATACTCAGTATGCTTATCTAATTCAATATGTGATGCAATTTTTTTCTTGTGATTGATGTATGCTCATTTCTACATGTATTCTTATTCAAGGGCATACAGTAGCTTGTATGATGAGTGAGCCTCCTTTGAAAAAGAAAAGAACAATATTAGATTATTTTAAAGGAAATGACAAAGGTATGTACAGGTGTATTTTCCCCTTTTAAAACTACTGAAGAGTATTTACAAATACTTACTGCAAACATTTCTGTCATTTGTTTGATTAAAATGAACTTTAAATTGTTGTTGTTGTTGTGTTGTTGTTTAACGTCCCACCAAAATGAACTTTAAATAAGGCTTGGCTGTGTAAGACTAGAATGAAATGTTAAACATAATCTTTGTTATTTTTACCCATTTAACTTTAAAATTTTTGTATAAGTTGTGAATTTTTATGATTTAATTAGCTTTCATTGATGCAACAAGTAAAATCATTTATTTCTTACAAGATTTTTGGTTCAGTCACCTGGACCTAATGTGTTGGAAATCAGTTTCAACTTTGCTTTAGATAAGAAGTGAATTTTTGTACTGTATTATTTTGGTACAATACATGTATATTGTTTTAAGCCAAGCTGAACAAGCTAATTTATTCCCTTTTTCGCTTGATTGTGACAATATCCGGCTTATGAAATGGCGAAGTCTGTCTGTCCGTCCATCTATCCTTCTGCATCAACAATTTGGTTTAGCTCTTGCGTTTAGATCAGGTGTGGGAAGACCATAGGTCATATCTCTTTGAAACTTCACATGCAGATAGACCTTGATGAGGACTACCCAAAACAACCTTTATTTTTGATTTTGGGGGAGGGATAAAATAAATAATGGGGGATGGACTGTCAGTGTCAACAATTATGGGAATACCATAGATGGTACAATGTATCTCTTTGAAACTTTACATGTAGATAGATCTTGATGAGAACTTTAATCACAACTTTTGCTATTTTGAATTTTGGAGATGGATC
This sequence comes from Pinna nobilis, assembly GCA_016161895.1. Classification (NCBI taxonomy): domain Eukaryota; kingdom Metazoa; phylum Mollusca; class Bivalvia; order Pterioida; family Pinnidae; genus Pinna; species Pinna nobilis. Next base: position 5,930 of record JACSZP010061432.1, read on the forward strand.
AAAGAAGTAATGAGGGGTGAAGATTGGGTTAACATGTGTTCTATAGGAACCTATGAATAATTTTTAATATTTCATTATGATTTAATTGAATTAGAACAGTTTAAAATAAATTAGTAATATATTTACATGTACTTGTTGAAAGTAAGAGGGGGTCAAACCAATAATTTGGGGGTGGACTGTAATAATAGGGGATTGACTGTCAGAGTCAACAATTTTGTTTAATTTCTGTCAAGACCCTGCAATCCGGCCATACCGTCTTTAACGGTTTCTTGTTTTAACATTTAATGATGGGTATATTGTGTGATCCATTTAACACTGCAGGTAGTATCCATTGAGTGGTTGCCAAGTTTCAAAACGTCATCTTTCAACAGACCTGCCATCTCCATCATCTCCAGTGACCTCCTAGGGGGTCTCTATAGTTGTTATTATCTCCTTAAAGTTTTGTTCTTCCCAGAGAAGGTCACTCAAAGTAAAAAGGACAATTATTTCTCAAAGTACATCCATGGGTTGCCCAGATAGTACAAAATTGCCCATCATCATCCTATCTATTTTAAATCCCTCATTACACAGACATATACTTTTCCAAACTTTCTGAGATTGCTAAGTCAATAAAAGGCCTTGCAATGATACTCTTTCTTTTGCTTTCCATGACAAGTACTATATACACATGTACATGTATGTACATTAGGGTTTTACAAAGCTTACATCATATAGATGTATGGTAGTTATGAATTTTATCTGATGTTCCTTTGTGTATTTAAGGAAAAATGTCAAAAAAAGAAAACACGACTGTAGACAAAGCAGAACCTGGGGAGAAGACACCACTTGTTTCACCGAAAAAGAGGTACACAATTTCTGTTGTAAAATATTCATCCATGTTGTCTCTGTAATCACAGGGAATTGGGACTACCTGTGATCTATGGAAATTATATTGTGTGTATTACAGGGATCAATACATGTTTGTCTGATAATTCTGTCCCTGGTGATCTTACTTTCAGACAAACTATTTTCATCAAGTACAACAGGTTAAGTAGAAATTTAATCAGACATGGTATTTTTAAGCAAAACATAACTTTTACACAAGATTGAACATTAGATATTGATTACTCATTGTGTTGATTGATGATATTTTTGAGAAAAACTGGATAGAATATAGTGTACATTCCTTTACGAGCACTGAGTGCTGATTGATGATATTTTTGAGAAAAACTGGATAGAATATAGTGTACATTCCTTTACGAGCACTGAGTTCATTCAGAAGAAATTTTGGACAAGTTGAAAGAAGATTCAGACAAGTTACTTTTGATAGGTACTTATCAAACTGGACAAATTAGTGTTGACTGTATTGTATAGGCACATCACCTAACTTCAGGGTACTCCTGAGTTCAGGGTAAATATTCCCAAACAAATAGTATGTCATTGGTATGCTGAACTTTTGACTTATGACTATTATCTGCTGACACATTACAAAAACAATCTATTGCCGGTGTAAATCAATGTTCTTTGTGATATAAATGGTACCCCGGTAAGTAGCACAATTTCCCCAAAATTGATCAAAAGTGGCAACACCTTTTTGCCAATTGTTCACATCAAATTTCCTTTCCATATAAAATTGCATCTGATACGGATATTATTTGCAATGTATCATTCCCGTAAGAGCACATGTTCTCACTGCAAACAATCATGGCTGTTCTAATACAATAAACCCATCGGAGGAGTGCACCTCATGAATATTAATACGCCTATTTTTGTTGCCCAGAACTCAAGTTACTTCCCTTAGAGGAAGTGTTGATGGACATGCAGAGTTTAGGTTCAACTCAATCGAAATTTAACAAAATATATTTGGAAATTACTGCATTTTATGCAGTAAAGTCAGGTGTAATTGCTGAAGGTGTATATCTTTCATAATTTGCCATATAATACATTGTTTAATTCACTGAAACATTAAGTACCCCGAAATATGGTAACGCTATCCTACATGGTTTTCTGAACTGTTTCATATCCCTTGTTTCTATAGTTGTAAGAAATGTATAACTAAGAGATTTTTTTGTGCTCCAGATCAGTGCTCTGTTTATATGAACTATTTCTGTTAGTGCTTCAGAAAAATATATTACTATACCTTCTGTTGGAATCTCGTTATCTTAGCTGAGAGTAATTTGAAAATGTTCAATGTTACCCACTTCTTTTACAAAGATATAGAAGCCAGGGTAACATTAAAATGACACATGGTGGTATGCAGTGTTTTCCCATCGTTTTATTTGAACAAACTTGAAAATGAAAAGAACAGACCAAAAGGGGGTCTGGGGGAGAATTGAATAGGCAAAGAATGGGGGTCTGGGGGTTTGTCCCCCTCCCTCCCCCAAAAGAATTTTTTTCTTTGGAAACTTAGCTCATCAGAGAATGAAATTGCATATTTCCTCCTCATGGAAAACATAGTCAGCCTTGGTCTACAGTGCATCCTTGAGAAAAACATAGTCAGCCTTGGTCTACAGTGCCTCCTTGAGGAAAACATAGTCAGCCTTGGTCTACAGTGCCTCCTTGAGGAAAACTCAGTCAGCCTTGGTCTACAGTGCCTCCTTGAGGAAAACATCAGCCTAGGTCTACATTGCCTCTTTGAGGAAAACATTGTCAGCCTAGGTCTACAGTGCCTCCTTGAGGAAAACATTATCAACCTAGGTCTACATTGCCTCCTTGAGGAAAACATTGTCAGCCTAGAGCTACAATGCCCCATGGAGCCTTGGTCTACAGTACCTCCTAGAGGTGTGAATAGGCAATATCACCCTCTTATAAATGTACCAGAAATATTTTTGTAGGCAGCAATCTATTTTGGTGCAAGAAGTGAAGACCTGGGATTTTTTGTGGGATTTCATTTTCATAAAATGATGGTTCTTGATTTACTCGCTAAACTATATTTCTGTGAGTTTGAATGGAAAAGTAAATGGATTGAGCCTGTACTTTGCTTAACAGTTCCATGTTAGATTTTTACATGAGTATCTTGTTTTCTTAAGCAAGTGCATGAAATAATCTGATCTGATCTGATCTGTTCATGATCTTTATTGTTTGTTTAGTAGTTTGAAGGAGTCCGTTCAGGGAGCAAATGCATTGGGACCAGAATCGGTAGCTGGAGGTAGCACTAATGGACCAGACCACCCAGGTACAGCATCTTTGTACAGTAGCTTTATGTAATATGACAAAGATAAAACCCTAGCAGTTTGCCAACCTTGACGATTTGTTTGTTCTTGAAAATGCCAGGTTTTCTGATAGACATGACTTTGAATAGTATTTATGTAAAATAATTAGGAAAGATATAGTGGAACCTCACCTAAAGACCATATCAGTTAGGAGACTACCTCAGACCGAAAATAACTAGAGTCAGACTGCTTTATAACGACCATCGTTAATCTGACATTTTCACCTACCGACAAGATTTCGCAGAGAACAAACGTACATAACGTTATTTACCATCGCTATAACAGAATTTAAGCTTCTGACACCGACATTGAAGATTCAGAACCAACATATATTTTAAGTTAATTGTCTCAGGTGACCTATTATGATCGCCCTTTTGTCCGTGGTCGGGCGGTGTGTGTCGTGCGTCGTTATTCTGTTAACAATTTTACATTTTTGACTTCTTCTCAGAAACCAGTAAGCCAATTTCAACCAAATTTGCAAGCGATCAACATTGGGTGATGCAGATTCTAGTTTCTTCAAACCATCCCCCTGGGTCCAAAAATGGCCACGCCCTGGGGCCAAAAGTGTTCAAATTTTGCAAATTAAAAAATCTTCTTCTCTGAAAGTGCAAGGCCAAATCTGCTGATTTCTGGAATATAGCATCTTTTTTGGGTGTAGATTCAAGTTTGTTCAAGAGAAGGCCCTGTGGTCATTTTTGGCCTACCCTGAGGTTAAACATTTTCCTTAGGGTTTCTATAGGATTTCACATTTTAGGCTTCTTCTCAGGAACCAGTGGGCCAATTTCAACCAAATATGCCAAGGATCAACATTGGGTGATGCAGACTTAAGTTTGTTCAAACCACAACCCTGGATCCCAAAAAATAGCCCCGCCCTTGGGCCACAATGGTTCAAATTTTGCAACTTTAAAAATCTTCTCTGAAAGTACCAGGCAAAATCTTCTGATTTCTAGAATATAGCATCCTTTTTTGGTGTAGATTCAAGTTTGTTCAAGAGAATGCCCTGGGGTCATTTTTGGCCCCACCCTTGGGTCAATTTTGGTCCTGCCCTGGGATTAAACATTTTCCATAGGGTTACTCTAAAATTTCACATTTTAGTCTTCTCAGGAAACAGTGGGCCAATTTCAATGAAATTCATTACTCAGGTGACCGTTAAGGCCCCTTGGGCCTCTTGTTTATTGATAGGCCTAAATATTGATGCTGAAACAAAGATTCAGCGACTTCGCAGTTACCTGGTGTGCACTCAACTGTTAAGAAAAGTGTGGTATGAGACACTCGACTACCCTGATCTCGTCTGACACACCTCAAATTTATTTTCATAGAACTGAAATTTTTGCGATTTGTGCAGTGAAAGGTCATATTTTTAGCTCACCTGAGCCGAAGGCTTAAGTGAGCTATAGTCATAGTGCACCGTCTGTCGTCCGTCGTCCCTCCGTCCATACACTTTTCACATTTTCGACTTCTTCTTCAGAACCACTGCAGGGATTTTGATGAAACTTGGTAGGGTTGAATTATTCATGGTTCCCTACAAGTGTTGTTGTTTTTCTGTTGGATCCACCCAGGGGTGGAAAAGGGGCGGGGCCAAATAGGTCGTAAGTGTTGTTGTTTTTGGTTCCATTCGGAAATCAAATTTTTGACGCGATTTTGACGTTTTTCCGGACTTTGTCATTTTTTGACATTTTCAGCCAATATTAGCAAACGTTCACTCTGAATTCATCAGTTTGCTTGATCAAATGCTTTACATGTTATTAGATCAAGGTTTACAAATACTTTGTTAAGGAAAAATTACTGAAATTCAATTTTTGAAATTTTAATGAATTTTTTTAACTTCAAAAAATGAGGGGGGGGGGGGTGTTTTTTCACATTTGCGGCTTCTGTTTCTAAACCACTGCAGGGATTTTGA
>JACSZP010061434.1:0-10726 GCA_016161895.1 Pinna nobilis
CGAAATGCCACACTCAGCAGCTACAGATACTACCGAAATACAGTTCAAGCATGTAAGTTGATAAGTGCCTCTTTTGGAGTATTCAATAAGTAACATGCAGTCTATGTTGGAAATGGAGAAACTGGGTAAGCAAATTATTCATATTTTGGTTCACTTGTTTAGTCTTTACTTTGTTAATATACGAAATCATTTGTATGTATTGTTAATATTCGAATTCATTTGTATGTTTCAAGTATGGTTTGATAGTAAGCGTTTGCACCCATAAGTAACAGGTACCTGAATAAGGTAACAACCCTACACTACTATTCATTAGCTCATACATATTTTAGAACAAATATAACAGATCGAAAAAATACCGTCAGATGGTAATCACCTATCATCTAATTAACTAACGTTTACCTTCTTATGTCCCTTTTACACCTAGACGTCTCGACTAGCGCAATCCCAGCGTGCATGCAATTTTTTTTAGAGACGTTGGCATACGTTGATAGTCGTTAAAAGTTATCGTTCCTCTTACGCTCGCGCTGCTCGACATACACACACTGAGTTATGCAGAAACACGTTTGACCTTATTTTTTTTTTCTTACTATTTTTCTTTTTTTTTAGGGGAATTAAAAAAATTTGTCTCATTAGGATGCGTTCTGGCCTATACATATGACATGTGCAGGCACATTTAGACGTAACGGAGGCATCTTTATTATTAAAATCGAATACACCAAGCTATCAAAAGATTTGATATGGCGAACGTGGTATATTCAGTCCAGATTGTAGACTGTTATATACAGTCTCATCTGCCCTAGTGACCCACTGAATTAAAGGGAAAGTAGTCTGTAGTCTTTTGTGACCTAAATGTATGGTTCCAAAAATGGGTTTTTCCTATATAAATCATCTGAATTAAGAGACCATCAGTCATATGTGACCCTTTTTTATCCTTCCCTTGGACGGTCTCTTAAAACGGGTTAGATTGTATACTGTAAATCCGGTTTTATTCGCGGAAATTTAATTTTCTCGTAATTACGCGAGAGCACTTACACGCAAAAATTAAAGTATTGCATAATATACCAACCGTAAATAAAATGATCAATACACCATAAACTTAGAATACTTAACAAGCAAACACGCGAAAATATAGTGTCGCGAATAATTGCATAACAACCGATTCACCAAAATAAAGTTCCGCGAAAATTTCTGGATTTACAGTATATTTGAGCAGCTTTAAATGAGACATACCAATGCTTGTTTGCGACTTTGTATTACGCCATCGGCAACTCCATGGACATAAACACAATTCTTCTTAAATCGCCGTCCACTCTCAGTTGAGTAAAAAATGAAGTCAGGATGTAACCATAGCCTTCTACAATTAGATTAATCAAATCATATAAGTATTTAAAAGTGTTCATAGTTAAAGTAGATTAATTGTGGAAACTTTTATTTTGTTTGGGTAATTGTTTTTAATAATTGCAAAGGTAATTTCTAAAGCCATTCAATTTCGAATAGTTTTTCTATTTACAAATTACCAGCACCATGTTATTGAAAGAAAATTTTCAGCAAGCAAACTTGCTGTATTTGTCATGTCTTTCAAGAGAGAGAGAGAGAGAGAGAGAGAAGAAGAAGAAGAAGAAGAAAAAGAAGAAGAAGAAGAAGCATCTATGTTAAAATTTTCTGTACATGATACATGAAAGAATAAATTGTCCTGGAGAACAAATCAAATCGGGAATTTTATATTATTTAAATAAATTACGAATATATATTTGAACATATTCATTACATGTATAGTGAAAACGGAAATGATCGGGTTAAACGAAATGCAAGTTAGGAAACTTGAGATTTAGTTTTATTTCAACTAAAAGAGTACTTGTTGCGATTGTAATAAAGCTCTCTCTCTCTCTCTCTCTCTCTCTCTCTCTCTCTCTCTCTCTCACACACACATCTGAAAACACACACACACACACACACACACATCTGACTTGATTGTACCTGTTTCGGCGTGCCCAAGCTTCTGAGATCTCGTGAACAGCCTTGACATACGGATGAATTTCTTCACTATTTTGGATAAAAATAGAAATAAACGAAATAACCTTGAATAGTGTGCTATTACATCTGTTCAAATTTATTATGTTGTAACAACTAGCAGGTTTCTATCTTTAAATATATTTCTATTTGTAAATAACATCGCAAAGTTGTGTTTCATTAAAGTAATTGATCATAATAAACAGGAAATAAAAGTCAGGAATAACTCAATTTGTTGTGTCATACAAGCTCTGAAGTCCTGATAAACGTACTCAAAATAGTTGACTGTATTGAACGGTTCGTGCTGTCCTTAAGATATCTCAATCCATAAAGTATTTTCATGCGCGGATCCAAGATTCGGGGGGGGGGGGGGGGGGGGNNNNTAAGCATAATTGACCAATATTGGTATATATTTTGCAAATTCCAGGGGTTCCGGACCCCCTTAACCCCACCCCCACAACTCTAGATCAGCGCATGACGATCTTCATATAATATTAACCTGAGAAACTGATGCAAAATATTGGTTGAACATGACGGTAATCATTAAAACAAACTCGAAACATTATGAATGATAGATTTACCTGTTCTTTTGACAGTCTGTTTCGTACGAAAAGGCGCACCTTAATATGATGTCAAGTGTGCATAAACTGACCAAGTTGAAAATCTCAAATTTTCGTCCATCGCTAACAAATGCGTTGATGTTGGTCTGACGATATGAAAAAAAAATTAAACGTCTTAGAAAATATGTAATATATTCATTTTCGGCGAAAGGAGGTAGTGACAGACCATGAACGTGCCCCATTGCATTTATCATGCCACAGGTTCCAATTCCAAAATGACAAAAAAGAGGGGATCTTCTAGAAGGATATTGAAGATATTCCTTTATTAGCTACCATTTTGTTCTATCCCCCAATTTTTACTCAGGTATTGACATATAACCATTATTATTAATATTATTATTATTATTATCGTTGAAATGTCTTACCGACAACCGCTCTGCACATTCTTTGTATACTTTAATGTACGGTTTAAGAATATCAAAATGGAAGGCTGGTGTAAGGAGGCGCCGAGATCTTGCCCATCGTTTCCCTCCGGCAAGAAGCAGTCCTTCCCCTAACCATGGCAAGGCATGACGGTAAGGTCCACCGTAACCGGTAGGCTTGGGATCTGAGGAGAGAATCATATTGTAAAAATGCATTAGTGAAATATGACTACAGTGTTAAATTCTGAAGGATAAGGGATTCAATTAGTCGGTAGAGTGAGTCACAAGGGCACTCTTAACTGTAGCGCTTTCGCCTGATCAGTATGTCCAAAGAATCATGGGTTCGAGTTCCAGCGGGTAATTAGTGGTCTCTGTAGTCCTTCGGATTGAATATTATAACCCGATGACCGGTGTCTCGGTAGACAGCAACCTAGGGCAACAATTCTGAAGAGGAACCGGACTTATCTAAATAATGCCACGAGATCACTGGATTCATGATGAAAACGGGGCAGTACACTCTCTTGTGAAATTAAAATCTTGGTGTAGAGTAAAGCATGATGTTATAAGTCTTTCCTGGCCAATAAACGTAATTTATTACAAGGTTCGAAACTAAATAGACCCTTTTCATTATATAACTGAACAAACTTCTGTAAAAGGGGGACATACCAATGACGTGATCTACTAATGACCTGATTGACCTGATTAACCTGATTTCGATGATTTGCTGCAAAATAATCATTCATATTCCTCTTAATGACTGTATAACAATTAGTTGAAGTGTAATTTAACTAAACACACCAAAAAATTGCACCTTAAAACAATTTTGTCTTTGAAATTTGATGTCCTGAGTCTGACAGAAATGACCTGACTACTAATGACCTGATTTTTGACCTGATCTACTAATGACCTGATTGAAATGATCGATCTGATTTGCTACAAAATAAAAACCCATATTCTTATAAATTATTCTAAAATGAATAATCGGGATGCAATTTAACAAAAAACTCCAAACATTGCACCCTGAAATAATTTTGCATTTTAATGTTGGCGTCCTAATCAAGTCTGACAGAAATGACCTGACTACTAATGACCTGATTTTGACCTGATCTACTAATGACCTGATTTTGACCTGATATACTAAAGACCTGATTCAGCTTGAAATGTGTTAAACACACATATGAATCTTATTTATTTATAAGCATAAATAAATCAGTAAGCATAAGATGTTGTATTTATATATGTGAATTTATAAATATATATTTATCAATCTATATTTAGTAGTCAGGTCATTTCTGTCAGACTTTGGACGTCAAAATTCAAAGATAAAATTATTTTAGGGTGCGATTTTTGGTGGGGTTTTTTTTTTTGGTTAAATTGCATCCCAATTATTCATGTTACAATCATTTAAAAGAATATGGATCTTTATTTTGTAGCAAATCCTTGAAATCATATCAATCATTTCAATCAGGTCATTAGTAGATCAGGTCAAAAATCAGGTCATTAGTACTCAGGTCATTTCTGTCAGACCCAGGACATTAAATTTCAAAGACATAATTGTTTTAAGGTGCATTTTTTGGTGTGTTTAGTTAGATTACACTTCAATTAGTTGTTATACATTCATTAAGAGGAATATGAATGATTACTTTGCAGCAAATCATTGAAATCAGGTCAATCAGGTCATTAGTAGATCAGGTCATTAGTATGTCCCTGTAAAAGGCCATATGATCCGTGGCGCAACTATCATATGACAGCCGAGACAACTACCATTGTGGTATCCGGGCACCTGCCACTGACGCAGTCGAGGCAACTACCACCTTGGACTCCAAGTTAAAAACGTACAACTGAAACAGCTAAAACTACTTCCGTTGCGCGTGGGGTGTCAAGGAAACTACCACAGGACAGCCGACACAACTTCCGCGGTAAAACAAACCAAGATGCATGTTTAGTGGGTTCCTTCCTTGATCCACAGGGCGGTAACTACATGCATTGACTGATGCTGGTGTCCAGTTACGGTCATACAGTATATTTGCACAGAGTGTACTAGAAAGCATAGACATTAATAGTTACAGCGCATGCATCAGAGTATCTTCAAATTGTGTGTTCATTTGAATAAAAGAGACGGTTTTCAAAGTTTTCAACATCAATGAAACATAAACAAGAATAAAGAATATATGGACAAAAACTCAAATCTTATGAAATCTATTGGGATTACTTAGAAATCATGTGTGATCAATTCGCAAGAAATATCACTTAGTGATTCTGTGCAACAGGTAATGTAGGAAGACAAGAGCTGGGCACAATAAAGCTTAAAATTTACTTAAATCTACCAATCTTCTCAACCAACCAGAATTCAGAAGTAGTAATTTAGTGGGGCTTAGTAAATTCTCAAATATAGGAAAATTATTAAGTTTTATGGTGCGGTCGTGATCTCTCTGCAACATTTGGTCGTTGTTCCAGATTGCACTCCATTGTTCTTAAATGTTAAATACAATTCGTTAACTCTTGATAATTCCAGTGCAGCCATATCAAATCGAAACTTTTGTGGTTGGTTTCGTTCCAAAACTAATCATAAAAAAGATAACGTTTTTTTAATGATGATTTGGATAAGGTGTTTTCCTTATTATGTGTATACTGACATTTTGTTTTAAATTCTACCCACAGAAGAGTTCGACTCGTCCAAGGTCGATAAGATTCAATTCCATTAGCTTATTCCACTAATGAATAGTTATAGGATTTCTTAGAATCTCTCAGAATTCCGTCGCGTTGATCCAGGGTATTTAACAAAGACGCAAATGACACCAAGAACCAATGATATAAAATAGATATCCTTTACGATCACCATAGTCTGTTTGAGCAGATTGGTCAGGGGATCAAAGAGCTGGCTAGACTATCAATGAAAAATCCTTGAAACATCTGAATAGTTTTGCAATTTAGAAAAACAACGGTTGCCACCCCCTATATTATTATTCTCTATAACTGTTAAATAATACTTCAAAATTTAAACTGTGACGTTAATACCTGTCCCCTTCAACAACACCTTAATCGTGTCGGGGTGGTGAACCACAACGCTCATCCTACTTAGTCCGCTTCGAACGACGTACAGTTTAGGATGTTGCGCAGCAAACCTCAAGGATGTCTCCAGTCTCTGTTTGCCATTCATGCCAACCATCTGGAAACCAAATAAAGACGTAAAATTATAAACTTGCTACAGATTTTGAGCACGCAAAAAAAAAGAAAAAAGAAAAAAAAAACGTTTTTCAAATTCAACCAACTATCAAGATCGTTGAATATCTTACAGAATTAATGTTTTAAATGTAATAAAACTTGTCTACAAAGGCGACTCGATGACATGACAAAATTAGCCTTGACCTTGCCAAGATGACAAATTTTGAATGTTATGGGCACTTACGACCATTGAGCAGGGATGTTTCTTTGACATGTCCACACCTACTGTACCAAGGACCTAGGTTTTTACTCCGAAGGACTGGGAGAGCTAACCGCACTGCGGTTGGAATTCAAACCAACGATCTCATAACCAGAAGACAGCCACGCTAACCACTCTGCCACGGCGGTACCAGACCCAGTTTTTTTAATCAAACCGTGGACGTAGGGTATTACCATGACATGTGAACAAATATATCTTACATAATAGTACAGAATATGCATCGGTTTTGTAGCGTACTTGTTTACTTTATGCTGACTTTATATGCAAGCGTAGAACTGTCCACAAAGAGAGTTAAAATGTGTATCAGTTTTTTAATTCATGTCTGCAAATCAAAATTATAAAATCGTATTTCAATAGTTTTGTTTATTTACAGGTGCGTCATTTTGCTGATCCTTACACCATGGTTGAGTGTTTGCTTTTTGAACAAGGGGATTCCTACTTCCGGTTCGTCCTAATATCTGTTCGATCTATCTGTGTTTCATATATTTTCATTGGAGACAAATCGATTAAAAACCTACAAACAAAAATGTGTCAATAGTATTTAAACAAAAAATTCTGACAAAATAATGGGGTAATACATACCACCAATTGTGTAAAAAGCAAAACCAAAAACAATAATAAACACAAAAACAAATCTGTTTTGAGCAATAATCATAATTCTTATTAATGTAGGAATAAAGGTCATTACGATTCGGGGATACAATCATTTTTAATATATATAAATATCAGCTGAACATTTATCGTGACGGATTCAACATAAGAAAAGCGAACTGAATATGTCCTCTATTGTTGTTTATTGAGGCCGAACGAACATTGGGTAACATGTAATTGGGGCTAACGGACCCGTTACCGCGCTGCGGTCAAACATGAATTAAGATGATCGATATAACATCATTAAAATCTTCATATTGTTATTGACCTTCAAAATAAAAATTACTTAAATCCATTTGTCTCCTACTCTTTTTTTAATCTCTTTTGGGGCTTGAAAGCCGGAAGTCCAAGGTCTGAGCCTCAGTGGAGTCTTAAGAGGACACAAAACCGGAAGTCCAATGTAGTATTGGTACGTAAAGGGCTTTCAGTGCACATGATAATGTCCATAGCATGGGTAAAATTATAAACCTAGATAAATGTCTGATATCATGTGATATGAGATAATGTTTGTTGGTTGCATTGGTGTTTAAGGTACCATTAAAAAGTATTTCACTTATATGGAGACGTAACACTGTTCCGGTGAAGGGCGACACATAGGCGTCTACGCCCGACAGCTGCTGTCGAGAGACCAACTGCGACACGGGACGCTGGCGTTGGCTGTCTCATCGAAGGGAAGTTCCAGTCAGCAAGGCATGATTTCGAATCCGCGACGATTATTGCTATGAATCAAAAGATGTTGCTTCAGTAATGTTGACTTTTTTATATGATAATAAAGATCGCCGCCCCCTTAGCTATTACGTGGTATGTTTTCGATTACTTTTCATAATACAGATTTGTTAAAGATCACATAGTAATTAACAGAAACGGATTAAACATGGTCTAAGATATAAGAACGAAATTTATGAGACACCTTAAGATAATTGGAGGGATTCTTCGTTTCTTTCTTTTCCTTTTTTTTAGGTCAGTTTGCTCCCGTTTATGATGTGTTCGTTTTTTCACGTTTCGCCTGAATACTTGTTCGTCCAATTTTCTGGTTGCACAAATACCTGTTTGCCCAGACAAGCCAAATACCATCGACTTGCCTCGGGCCAATGAGTGTAAACCTAGTAACTAGGCCAACATGACACTACCTAATTAATGACCTTTATCATTGACTTTTTCTATCACTTAGTCTGCAAACCTTGTAAAATGTCTCGATATAGATATGTTTCAATAGCATCAACTTTCTTGGAGTTATTTCCCTTTGTCGGCCATGTTTTTTTTGGGGGGGGGGGGGGGGCATACAGAATATTCTACGCATAAAGCAACCAAATTACATATCCTATTTCTGCTTACTGGGGTTAATCCTTGAATCTTGACTATGCTGCCACAATTCATTAAACCCCCTCACTTACATAAATGATTGCACTGGGTCGAAAATAAGACAAACTTTATCATACAAATCCTTCAAAATTGGCATAATAATGAGCAAAAAAACTCCAATCTGACCCCTAACGTGACTGACAAAGGGAAATAACTCTAGATCTAAGAAAATTGATGCTAATGCAACCTATCTACAGGCCTAAATCTTATGGCACAAGAGACTATCTTGGCTTAGTGGTCAGCGTTTTCAACATCTAATTATGAGGTCGTGGATTCGAATCCGCGCCATGCTGTGGTCGGTTGTTCTTACCCTTCGGAAAAGACAGTAAAAAACAAAATCCGGTGTCACAGTCGGCACCGGTACGTCAAATAAGAGGCCCAAATGGGCCTATATCGCTTAACTGAGCAAGATAAGCATAAGAGACCAGACACTAGCTGTTGTCCAAAAACGACTAATTCCAAAAAAAATTCCAAAAAGGCATCAAAAATTCATTTCAAAATGGAACCAAAAACAACAACACTTCTTCACACAACCTTCTAGATCACTCAGTTGCCATTCGGTTTTTCATTCTATGCAGCCCTTCTGAAGAAATTTCTCAAAGGAGGGTACCCATCTAGACCTATTTGACCCCGCCCCTTTTCTACTCCTATGTGGGTCCAAACGGAAAACAACAACACTTGGAGACCATTATTACTTCAACCTTGTTGAGATTAATCAATATCCCTGCAGTGGTTCTAAAGGAGAAGTTGAAAATGTGAAAAGTTTACGGAGGGATAACGGACAATGCGCTATGACTATAACTCCCTGGAGCTTTTGGCTCAGGTGAGCTTAAAAATCCTCATTGTTGCTAATTGCCATACATATATAGGCTAGATATGTATCACTTCAACTGCATTTGAATCTTTCAATTCTTTATTCTTTGTGCCATACGGTACATCAGTAAGCATATATACATTATACATCATAAGTAGTGACAGTATGCAGATTATACAGATACATGTGCATACAAAATATATATATATAAATATACGCAGCACAACATTTGCGCAAAGGTCTGCGTGTGGAGAGAGGGTGAACTGAACTTATACACCGGGAGGATAAAAAAAATGCACATGAAATTTTAAGAGTTTTCACATACATGGAAACGTCAACGTGTGTTGGACAAATTTTGCCAATGCTTGGCAGTTATTACATTAGAACAAGGGGGTGTTAACGTGCCGGACGTACTTACAATGACGCGGAATCTTCTTTTACTGCCTCGTCCAGTAGACAAGGACAGCCAACCGCGACCGGACTCGGATTCGAACCCCGGACCTCACGATTAGAAGACTGTTACGGCGGCCGAATAATCAAAACCAAAAACATTGCATTAAAACTGCATTTCTCGACAAAGATAAATCATTCCTGTAGTGATTTTGTGTATGAACTAAACATGATTCTGGCTTCTTTTTTTTCGTGTTTCGTGGATGACTCTAAAAATTGTATTTTGAAGAAAAATTACTGATGACACGATTTACAACTACTCAGAAGAGACAATAACAACAATTTACGGCAGATTTTTCATTTAGGAAATTGTTTGGAACTATTTTTTATATCTATGCTGTTACCGGGGTTGTGACTTTGAAAAACTCTTGGCATAAAACAAATTACGAACGAGTTAAAAACAGGGAGCACAAAGAGGGTTTCAGTTATCCAACAACACTTACACGAGTACACTGCAATAGACATTCTTTGTCTATAGATTATAATAAGCCAAACGTGGAAAAAGGGAGGCAACTCAGCTTGATACACACCACAATACAAAAGAAAGGTAACTCTAAATATAAGCGTTAATTTTGTGAGAGCTAACGATATCGGGGGCCTTCGTGGCCGAGTGGTTAGCGAGTTCGACTACGAATCGAAAGATCCGAGTTCGAGTCGCGTAGCGCCTCTCCGCGGTTGGCCGCCCCTGTCTCTCGGATGAGAAAGTAAAAACTGTTGTCCCGTGTCACAGTAGGTGTTGGCACGTTAAAGAACCCTCCCTGCTCTACGGCCAGCAGTGCCGAGAATAGGCAAAATCTGTAGCCCTTCACCGGCACACGGTGACGTCTCCATATGAGTGAAATATTCTTGAGTGGGACGTTAAACAACAATACCATACCAATACCATAGTAAAGATAACTATCTGCGTTTCTAGACTGTATTTTTGTTATCAAGATTGAAGAGACATGATCATTTAGTTACAGATGATAATGTGCCCAAGGCGGTGGAATTTTATTGTTTTAAAAGTAAATAG
>JACSZP010061455.1:0-11404 GCA_016161895.1 Pinna nobilis
TGTGCCAGAGTATCATCGGTTCTCTTGATACCACTACCACTTCCCCAGCCGTGACCAGACTACAGGTCACATTGTGTTCCCTAAATGAAACATATCTTGAAGCACTACAGGAATCTGTGTCTAAATTCCTATATCAGCACATAATGGAGCAACAGGTATGTCAAAATTTGTTTATACAACTTCATCCTATTACATATTCCCTTCCAATCATTTGTTTGTTTTGTTTTACCTCACTTTTGACAATCTTTCAATCATATTGTGACAGCCAGTTTTCATGGTTGAAGGAGAGAGTCTGTTTACAAATGTATCTGGGAGAGACCAATTCAAAGTAAATTATTACCCGTTACCAAGGAAACCTAGAAGGATACAAATCATAATTTATGGATGTGAGGCTGTATTTGTTAAAAAAGAAATGTCACATTTTATTTTCAGTTCCAGTTCTTGATCGCAGAAGCTATCAATGGAAGGCTGACCCTGAACTTGACATCTGGCACTGGTGACAGACTAGAACTAGCAAAAATGCTCACAAATATCATGAACTTGAACCTGACCTTGAGTGACCTTGAGTATATATTGAATCCTGAGTCCTTAGGATCACTACTACAGAGACTTGGTGAAGCGCTGCAACAACAGTTTGGTTCACAGCTTGCTGACTGGTAAAAATATGTCTTTTCTTGGTAGGAAGGGTGGGGGAAGGAGGACTTGGCCCATAATTTGTTCCTCTTTCCATCTGTCTATTTACCAATTTGTTTATCTGCAAAAACTTTAACATTGAGCATAACTTTTTCATGGAAAGGCATAACTTCGATGTTTCACATATGTATTTCTTATACAAAAGGTCTACCTTTTTGTACCAGTTTTGACCTTGTGACCTTGATCTTAATGTTAAGCCGTAAATGAAATTGATATCATTGCTATTGATGCTCCCATGCAATTATAGGACTTACGTATCCAATTTGCTGTATATTAATTTTAATTCTGATCATCTGTTAACTTATTTTTCAGGTCCCAGTTTGTTATTCCAACATTGAGCTCCATGTCAGACCCAATGACTATTAAAGCGATCAAGACACTCAATGTTATCTTGAACATGGCCAATGAAAGATTGAGGTTTATCACAGGTATGTATCCACCTTGCTAGATATTTTGAATATTTCTTGTAACGCTAGGAATATCTGTGTCCATGTGGTCAGGGTGTCCAGTGTAGGCATTTCAGAGAGCCTTCAATGCTCTATGGCCCAAAATGCTGACCATGGGACAATATTTGTGGCCATTCACTGACATTCAGTGATGTCCCCATATCAATGAAAGTGAGATGTGAAAAGCAATTCAACAACAACCAACACAAAAATGGGATAAAAGAACATATTTAAAAGTGATCAATGTGAATACAACAGAAACAAATCTTAAGTATTTCTTTGTATGTACCTTGTGAGAATATTTATTTGTTCAAAAAAGTTTAGTTTCCAATTGTGTTAGAGATAATTGTATAAGAATTATATCTTTATGGAAGTGTCCTGAACATATATTGTAAAGATGCAATGATATCAACAAATTTGATAAGTTACAAGGGGTGCATTCAATGTCTTAGCCGCTACGTAACAATTTGAGAAAATCAGCTACCTCTTCCCATGAACGGTTTGAGTACATACAGACTTAAGTATGAAGACAAGAAACTGCATTTTGTTTGCAGTGGCTATGATGTAGCCCCTTTGTTGAATTTTGTCAGCTACAAACTACAGCTTGCAGTGACTACAACTTGAACACCCCCAAGGTAATTTTCTCTTGGTTGGTTAAAGTATATATTTACCATACATACATGTACATGTGTCATTGCTTTATTTTTACAGATACAGTGACCATAGAGGGTCTACTTATGAACAACACAGTACTGACAGAGATTATACAAGCAGGTCTAGATCTCAACAAAAACGGAATGTCAGCAGTTCTGAACCAGGAAATTCAACTGGATAGGGTAAGAGGAAATTATGATATTCAAGAATTAAAACTGATACTTGATAGGTAAGTCTCTAGTCATATATACAGTCTAACCTGCCTTAGTGTTCCATTGAATTAAAGAAAAACCTGTCTTATGTGACCTAAACGAGTGGTTCCCGAAATGGTTTTTTCTATATAAATCACCTGAATTCAGAGACCACATGTCATATGTGACCCTTTTTGGTCCTTCCCTTGGACGGTCTCTTAAAACAGGTTACACTGAACATGTATAATGGAATCTTGCTCTAAAGACCGACCAAGTGACTAGTTAGGTTTTGTCTGATTAGTGAGGTGGTCTCCTAAGTGAGGGTAGCGTAGATTAGAAAAGTGATAAGCAGACTGAGTTTTGTTGGTCATTATTGTGAGATAGTCGTATAAGTGAGGTGGTCTCTAGGCAAGTTTTCACTGTTTCTTACTCAAAGTATTAGTCTATGTCGTGACCATAAAAGGTTTAATCACTGTCATACAACATGTAATTGTAGTACATTTCTTTGTCATACTTGTTTCACTGAATCTTGAGATCATGATCCATGTGATTTTTTTTAATCATACCGACCACCTCTAGTGACATCATACATGTATGTACTATAAAAGTAATGATATTTGGGTGTTTTTTTTTTGGGGGGGGGGGGTTCTATACTTTAAATCTAGTACATTGTATATCAAAAAAAAGTGTTTGTCTTGGCACTTTTTTCAGACAAATCATAATCCTTTTTTGCATATTAGTTTAGGAAAATTAATTTGAATTTTTGTTTTTTCAATTTTAGAGATAGTAATAGTCTTTAAACTTTTATTGATAAAGAATTAGATCTATTTTTTTATTCTTGATTCTGTTCTATGCTTCAAAATTCAAGCAAATAAATGAACCTTGTATTTTGCACTTTTCTAATTTCAGGTTTTTGCATTGATATCAAACGCAAATCTGCTGATATCATTGTGTGGGAATGACTCTGTGGCCAACTACATCAAATCCCCCAGCGGAGATTCATCTGTAGCAAGTAGCATCGCGACAATCCTATGTATAAATCCTGACGTCTTTGTCCAAGCTATAAATAATCAAACCGGCTCCGAATATTTTAACAAGATGGTATGTAGATGTCTGTCAAACTTAGTATAACACCTGTATGTTGAACTGTCACACCTCAATGTGGTGTCTGCTGAATAGGTACAATGGAAGCTGTCTTGAGAGATTGCCACCTTTTTGATGAAAATGTGGCCTTACAAGACAGGTGGTCACTCATCACAGGTTTTATTCATATGATTAGATACAAAATATATTTTCTTTTAACTAGTCTCTTGAGACAGGTGGTCTCTCATGACAGTGATCTTTCAGGTTCAACTGTACACCAAATATCTAGGAGGGGGTTACTTACATGTAAGTGTGAGTTAAAAGTAAACTTAGGAGAACATTATTTGAATTGCACAATACGGTAGTTCATAGTATGGTTGCCTTTTGAGGTGTATTTTAAGTAATTTGAATCATGAATCATTCTAATTTGGTCATTAATTGGTAATTATGTTAATGAAATAGGTGGTTGGAAAGAAAAATTCTCTGTTTCTCCGTTTTGTTTAATGTTAAATAGTGTTTAAGGCATGAGTTTTTTTATAATCATTTTTCCATTTAGATTAATTGTTTCCATGATAAACGATCTCATCATCTTTTTTTAAGAATGAATGTCAATTTCTTGATACAACCTCATCACTTGTATGTTTCCTTGCAGTTGGCAGAGATATGGGGAAGTAATACTACTCAAGCCGTAGACTGGAACGATTTTGACAAGAACTTGAAAGAATTTGGAGAGCTCTTAGGAAAGCTTCTGGGAAGCCCGCCACAACTCAGTTTTGATCTCATGTCCTTACTAGATATGAACAGCACCATCGAGGCTCTCATGAATGTTTTTACTGATCCATCAATGTGAGTGTTACTACCATCAATAAGGTTGAACCTGTCTTTAAAGACCAATTTTGATTGAATTCACAACCTCACTATTAGATAGCAAAAACACTAACAATATAAGTCACAGCACCCCTCCCTTCTAAAGCAGAATATACATTTTATGAGTCAGGTATCACATATATCTGCTTAAACCTTTATGAAATTTTCTGTGTTGACATTTTGTTCACATTGCTTTTGCAGTTTGATGCCCATTATCACAAGCTTGAATCCTATGCTGAATGTGCCAATACCCCAGGAACTGGTGGGCTTGATGACGATGTGGGAACAGACGTACCCAACCGTGTATGATATACTAAGAGTCTTCAATGGTTTGTATTTTAAAAACTCTATGTACAAATGTACAGTGGAACCTTGCTAAAAAGGGACAGGCTAAATTTGGTCTCATCTGAAAGCTAATCTTCTAAGTGAAGGGAAACTATAGTGTATAATGATAATAGGCAGACTGAATTTGGAAGGTCTTTATTGTAAGGTGGTCTTTATGAAAAGGTCGACCCACTGTATTTAAAATGTATCAACTTTGTTATACACAATCACTACATGTGACTAATCAGATACTATTAAATTGACTATCTAACTACAAAGAATTGTTAACTTATGACATATACCATTGACTAATTTGTTATATTTCAGTACCTAACTTGATGTATGCCATTGACTAACCTGTTATATATAATAGACTTACTTGTCGTTTACTATTGAACATCTTGTCATACAGATTGTAAATGACTTATATAACATATTCCATTGACTAATTAACCACATGTAATTAGCTAATTTAATGTAAACCGTCGACTAACTTGTCATATTTACTCACCTGTATCATTACCTAATTTGTTCTGTAACATTCCCTTACTTGTCATCAAAATTATTCTATTGTACTATTTGCACCACACTGGAAAATCTTTCAGTCACATGGTTACAGTGGGGCCGGTTTTTATCGGTGGATTTGAGAACCTAGTTACAAATGTTATCCAGGAAGACACCATGAACATTCCACATGTAAACTGGCAAACGTTCTCGTTTAATCAAGTATAAATTGTTTCCAGTTGGGCTGGAACCCACGCTGACATGAGATGAGAGACTCGGTGGTATAAAACGCAAGGTTCTAACCATTCAGCCACAGCAAAATGATGTGGCCATGATGATATACATTTACCATATATCATGCCGTGTGTCATGAAAAGTCACAAAGACTTAGATGATAATTGGGTTTCAGCAGGAATGACAACAAGTACATGTACATAATCTGATTTATTGTTTTGTTTGTTTCAGGGTCAATTGACAGCAGCATTCTCCTACAGCACATGAGTTCCATGATGACAAACCTCGAAACAACCATAAACCCACTGATGGTGTCATACCACGACATTATGGTAACTAATTAATGCCACTTATTACACCTCTTGATGTCATACCCTTCATTATCTATATAAAGTCGATGACCTTTTTTTTAGACCTATAACCAGTCTGCATTGATAAATGTGCAAGTAATACTTTTTATAATGTTATTCGTGAACTGAGCAATGATAAATTGATAATTGACATTGAAATGTGATATTTTAAGATGAAAGGTTATAGACCGAATATGGATGAATAATCCCGCAGTTGGTCTGCACAGTAAATCTATTTACTGCCAGTCTGTTTTGTACTTCTTTCATTTCATAATTATAATTTTGTATCAAGATTGAGAAGGCAGGTCAGACTCCGGTTATCAAGGCAATGGTGTGTAACACAACTTCTCTGATGAAATTCTATTCTGCTGCCATGGCAACAAAGGTCTCGTCATTACTGTGCAATACTGATTCAGCCTCATGGGTAGCCATATCACAACAGAACGAAATAGCCATTGATATGTTAGACTATAATGTAAGTATTCTTTTTCAACCTTGCTGATATTCAATCCAGATATACTGAAATCCTGCTTGGTTTAAAATGATTTTATTTTCCTGTCAAAATTACTTCATAACTACTTTAACCCAGTTATTTTCAAAATTTCCTCTATCTGAAAGAATTGATATTCATTCCCCTGTGATTTCAATATATCTGAGCTTGACTGTATTAAGCAATTAAATGTCAGTTAACTGAGGTCCATAATTAAACCATCTATCCTTTTTGATCAACCGGTTCTAAATGTATTATTGAGTTAATGGTAATGGCTCTGAGCTATAGAAAGGTATTTGCCTTAAGTACAGAATAGAAACTCCATTATCCTCTACCATTATTAAGATCTTAAACAATCTTAGTTTAAAGTAATGTACAAAAGATATTACAAAAAAGAAATATAATTGAAATATATTTAATACTGTCAAGTTTTTCTTTTGCCTTTCCCCCTTCCATGAATAAAAGATGGGAGGACAGTCCTATAGATTTTGGTCTGTCTGCCTTTTGCAAAAAAAATCTATTTCATTGGCTATAACTTTTTATTAGTAAGTTATAGCCTGGTTTACATATTTCACATGTGCATTTCTTGTGGCAGGACCTTTCTTCCGTACCAATTTTTTTTTCCTTTTGAATTTTGCCTCAGAGTTTTATCTAATTACAACCATTCACAGCTGCAGAATTCCTCTACTAGCCTACTACTCTTATGTCCATTCATGTTTCAGAAAAACATCTTATATCTTTATTAAACATAAATATTTTTCCTTTTCTTTATAGTTCAGAGAGCACTACCAGGAAGTTACTGGTCAGTCCATATTTGAGGTCCTTGGTTTGACCTGGTCAGTGTATCTGTCACAAATGCAGGACATCACAACACTCTTCAGCAGCATAGACTTTAGTAAGATCAACTGGGACAACATCTTCACAGAAGAATTCAACAATCTACTCATGAACCAGTCCCTGGCTATGTACGTAATTGGTGGTATACAAAGTTAACTTTAAGAAAGTTTCCCAAATCATTAATCTCCGCCATCAAATGCTAGGGTCTATCCTTTATTCTTAACTTCCAAAATTTCAGCTCACAAGACTTCCTTGGTTGACTGTCTGCATGCTAATTTCTATGCCTTTTTGTCTGTCTGTCAGTCTGTTTGTCTATTTGTCTGCAAAAAACTTTAACATAGGCAATAACTTCTGAGTAGTAAGTTATAGGGCTTATATATTTCAGATGTGTATTCCTTTTGACAAGACACTTTCTGTTGGTACCATAATTTTTTTACCGCGTGCCCTTGACCTTGGACTTTGACCTACGTTTGTAAAACATTATAATTTACATGATTTTTGCAGGTCTTTGGAGACACTGAAGATGATGGATGGTAACACCAAGGCCATGTCCCTAGGCTTCATGAACTTATTGGTAGAAATGAACAAGTTTATGGATACATATGTGGGAATTATGAAAGGTAACCATTGATTATTGCACTTTCATCATCTACCTCATTTGATGTCCTTTTGGTAAAATGAAATATTTACTGACCTTTTTAGAAAAGTAAATTGCAAAAGGGCTTTCCTATTGAAACCTTACAGTAAACCATCTCATGAGCAATAACTGTCACAATATGCCTCCTATTATTTGATACCAAATTCACTAAAAATGTAAAGTGATATGCAAACATTTGAACAAACAATTCAGAATAGCCATTCAGGTTAGCCAGTGAAAAAAGCTGATGTCATGTGTCAAGGTTTGACTCTACATGCTAAAAAATAAAGAAGATATCAGGTAGGGGGGACATCGAAAATTGAAATACTGAACAACAGACAACACCATGGACAAAACAAAAAGGGACAGTACTACAGACAGCTAATCTACACAGCAAAACATCAAACCCTTTCCGATAAGCAATGCCAAAATTCGTAGTTTCTGAAGGAAATGGTTTATATTGAAACTGTATTTCAGAATAATAAACAATTTATTGCCCTGGTTATAGGGAGATATGAGGAATTGTTTACCCACAACAAGTCATGTTCCCCTTGGGCTTTGCCCTTGGGAAATATGACTTGCCTTGGGTAAACAAATCTTCATATCTCCCTCCAACCAGGGCAATAAATGCATAGAGTAACACAAATCCCACTAAAAACCAGGGATGCATGAGTTCAGGTGCTCCAGAAGACTTAGCAACTTTTACAGAGGAAAGTTAAGATTCTGAAGGCTACATCAGCTTAAGGTTGCTTAAATATGGCTGAAACAGTTAATGTGAAGAATACCGGGTACTGATNNTTAATTTGATTTTGATTGGCTGTCGTCATCTTTTCAGAACATGGCTCTGTTATTCCATTTGCCGCTCTCCTTCCCAACAACACCTTGATCACTGAGTTACTGGAGCAGACCCTGGGCCACCAGACAGCAGCTGCCTTACTTGTATCTTACGTACACCCCATGAAGGTTTGTAAGACACTTTTCTTCTGTGTATTGGTTTGATTACATGTTGTCTTTTTGCTTTAATTGATAAATGACAAACTCGCTTGCTTTTCATTAATAAAATGAACAACTACATGTAGCATAAATTTTGTCCTCTTTATAGCTTCTTAACTCCTTTTCACTATTCTCTCATTCTTTCTCTTGTTCCACCACTCTCTCCCATTTTACCATTCTCTCTTTTTCTTTCTTTTTCTCCCTCTCTCTTTCTCTTTCTCTCTCTCTCTCTCTCTCTCTCTCTCTCTCTCTCTCTCATATACAGTCTTTTTTATCTGATTTATTTTCTATTTCAGTTCTGGGAATTGTCATTCAGTAATAACTGGCCAGCAGTCGTGTGTAACTACACCGTTTTTACGTCCACCTTCGATTTCCCAGATGACTTTAATGTTGACCAAATTCAGAAGGATCTGTGTAACCAGACGCTGCAGCAACAGTCTGCCATCAATGAAATCTTCATGAAACTTGATGTTGGTGTGCTGATGAATGCTGTAAGCTAGCCATTTTAATTTAATCTTAAGATAATTTTTAATTGCTTAAGATTTGTTTTCCTTTTGAAAGCCATTGGTAATTTGTTATGAGTGTGTTAGTGTTAAGGCATTATGCATGAGCTAAAAAATGTAGGAGCGATGGCACTGTCTGTTAAGCCAATAAACAATTACATGTATTGACATAGTCTGTGAGTCTCTTGAAAGGAAGGTTAAACACAAAAACAAAAACTTGAACCATGTTTATCAAAGAATGATAGAAAATAACAACTAGATTTTTCTAAGGATTTCTTCGCATTTCTTATCCTTAAAAAATCTGCATTAACTGCTTTGTCATTTGTCAGTGAAAACTTAGACCAGGATGGGAATACAGTCTCTCATAAAAGTTTTATACTTTCTCAATATGAATAGTCCTGCCAGACAAGCCAGCTTCTTTAAGCAGGTATCTACTCATCAAGATTACCATCAATAAACAAAATGGTGAGTTTGAACTTTGCCTACCATGACTACTGTCTAATGATCTTTTTTTTTATTTCCCTTTAGTTCAACTCTTTGATGACAAGCCAGAACTCAACCGGTATCAGTGACGAGTACCTGATGAGCGAGATGTCGAGACTCACTTTGAATCTCATCGAGAATATCATGTACATGGAGAACCTGAATTTCTCCATGGACAGTATTAACCAATGGCTGGAACCAATCATGCAGGCTCTTTACAAAATTCAGAATCCAGATCAAGAAAGGTAAGCTTTGGCCAGCAGTACAGTTACTTCTTTCCTCTTGGTCTTTGTGTTGTCAATATGCCCCAATGTTTCTGTGGTGCCAAAGTTTTATAGTACACAGTATGTAAAAAAACAAGATATTTCCTTCGGTACTAAAATTCTTGACTTTGCTTTTTGCTCAGAATTTAAACTCTTTTCTACATGCTACCCTAGTAATTGTAGATTTGGGAACATGTAGCTTTCAGACTTTATTGACCTTGATCTTGAATTTTGACACTGACTGAAATGCATACCAATTTTTTTTCTTCAGTTTGGTGGCTACCTGTGATGGAGTGATGATGTACATCAAAGACTCTCAATTGTACAAATTACATGTGAAACCAATGCTGGACTCAGTCATGAACAGCCTGAGAGTATCCGTACAACAGATGGAACTACAAGACGGTATGGTTGATACTCCTTAATATTTCAGATCCAAATCAAAATTACTGTTTATTTTTCTTTTTTATACAATGCTGGCTATAGACACTAGTCATTGTATTTGTTTGGGCCATGCTACAAGTAGGCTATACATAGTACATAAGCAGGAAATGTTTGTTGATCTACATGTAAGTGGGCGAATCTTAAAGTATGTAGTTTTTGCCCTATTAAAGGTTTCAGTAATAATTTTATGACTGTATTTACTTTTTATTTGTTTTAAAGGGACGATAGTTAATCATATTTATCATCTGCACAAAATGTACCAGAATTTGTGTTTTTCTTTTCTATATGAAGGTTTTACAGATGTAACTGATTTTCTGTTTCAGCCTTAGCAGATATCATGTGTGACCTATCCACGATGAATCTGACCGTCATTACCAAGAAACTGGTTGATTCCAACATTACCCAGTATATCCAACAGGTAATTGTTAATTAGTATCTCTCTTTATTAAGTGCAGTTCTGAGTTTATTGTCAGACCATGGACTGACTCTATTTCCATTTACATGTGCATATAGTATAAAATATATCATAGCTGGTGACTTTTTGTCTCCTTTTACTCATACAAATCTATTTTTCAGAAAAGATCTTCGTGACTTTGAAATGAAAGCATACATGTATCTGCTGGTATACCTATATTTTGTCTAGAAGCATGGGTTCTCACTCTTTGTTTTTAACAAATTATGATCAATTTGTGCATGTTGTTATGTTGAGGTGAATTTTCACAGACAGAAAGATTTAGATGTTTCCTGTGATGTCACAGATTACACCTTTCATGTGAATAATATTCAGTCTAGACCACCTAACTGTCCGGTTTTAAGCGGTCTCATAACTTGGATGGTCTGTAAAGTGGTATCATAGTGGTTGAAATAGTGAGAGACTGGGGGCCGCAGTGGCCTAGTGATTATCTTGTTCAACTTGGAATCAAGAGGTTCAGGGGTTCAAGTCCAAGCCACTGTTGGGTTGGCCATCACTGTCCTTCGGACAAGAAGGTATAAAGTGAGTTACTCTGTCAGAGTAGGTGTTGGCAGTTTAAAGAACCCTCCCTGCTCTACGCTCATAAGTGCCGAGCAAAGGCCAAATTTGTTGCCCTACACTGGTACACGATGACATCACACTATGAGTGAAATATTCTTGATTGGGATGTTATACAACAACACAAGGTTAGGATAGACTGAATTTTGATCATGTTACTTGGGTTTCTAGATGCTGTCACTGGGCAGCCAGAACCAGACAGAAGAGTTCCAATGTGGCTCCATGGCAACTGTGGTGACAGAACTGATCCAAAAGTGGAATGAAACCATCATGAATGCCGAGCAGCAACAGAAGAAGATTTCCCAGTGTATGATATTCAATCAAAATTTCTCTCTGCAACTATTGGTGGATGCCGCAAGGTATGTCCTATTTATGATG
>JACSZP010061483.1:0-11003 GCA_016161895.1 Pinna nobilis
AAGAGACAAGAAACATGGAATTAAGTGCAACCATGATTGAAGCAGAAATCTGTAAGATTAAAGAGCGCGGACGCATCTTCGATGACCTGATACAAGTTGCCAGAAATATTGAAAATCTGAAATTGCTGAATAATGAGCTACAGAATGGTGTGTGAAAAGAATTTTAGAAAGATCAAGTCAAGATTGAATATAAAACAACATTTATGACATCGACAAGCATTTTGCAAGCAAGTAAGTTCACTTACTGTGGGCTTGATTCATTCCTAAGGCACACACGCAGCCTTGGATGCTGAGAGCATGAGAGAACGGTATACAAGTCCAGTGGTAAATTGTCGAAGAAAAAATAAACATTACTTAAATGCATTTGCCCTCTCTTTTTTTGTAATACTCTTTGTCGGGGGATGTAGCTTTGATATTATGTAATAAGTTTATATACAATGTACATACATATATAATAAGATATGGAGATGTGCATAGCCATGGGATTTTAATTTTTCATTTATTCATTTTTTTTTCATTTCATTTTCATTGGGCTAACCCCCCCNNCCCCTCACTCCTACTTATAGCTACAGCTTTATACTGTGGAATGTTTATGTATACACAAAATGGGCCGTGCTATATGTCCACAAAATTTTGATCGGTTTTATGTAAATACTCCTTAAATGACAAGTAACTGCAAATAGCACTTTTTCCTACTGGCTGCATAACAGAAGATACATGATTTGTGGGACCAAGTCCTCCGGCAGTTTTAGAGTTGCAGATTTAATATTTTGTAGGATGATTATCCACATGATGAATACATGTCATAATGTGTGTATCCAAAAGGCGGGGATAAATTTGCATTGGGACATCGAGACCTGTGATCAACAGAAATGCACGTGAATCCTTGGTATTGGTTAGTTGGTTGGCTGAATCGCTGTTTAATGACGCACTCAAGAGTCTTTCACATATACGGAGACGTCACTCACCATGTGTAGGGCGACACATTTTGCCTATGCTTGGCACTTATGGCCGTAGAGCAGACAGAGTTCTTTAACGGGCCAACAATTACTGTGACAAGGGACCTCGATTTTTATTGTCTCATCCGTAAGACAGGGACAGAATGAGCTAACCGCAGCGTGTATCGGACTCGGAACAAAAGAGGACCACGCTAAAACACTAGAGGCCACGTTAAGACTAGATCGACATGTAGCCTATATAATGTGGGTCTGGGAAACTGACAACAGCTCCCATACTATACGCTATTCTGGGCGTGCGCAAAGAGAAAGTTGATAATGAACTTCGAAAAATTATTTTCGCTAAGTATAGAAGCAAATCCGAAAGTAATTAAATTAGACGTGTGAATATGGTAATTGAATTGAATTAGATTACATTATTTAATTATTTGTATATTTTTACATTCAATCATCCATGATATTACTTTTATCAATTTTTAAGCCCATGTACTTACTTCGATATAGTATAGGAATAGTTGTCATTTTCCCAGACCCGCCAGGTATAGATATTGTATAATTATGATGCCCGAGTTATCTCCCGCGTTTGAAATTTAATATAAATAATCCTTTAGGATTATCAAATTAGGTAAACTAGGAGCGTACCTGGAAAAGGAACAATTTGTATTACTATCAGTATGCTTATTCAATATGATAAAAATTAACTTAAGTACTTAAACATACATGTAAATGGTACTACTGAGGTTAAGATGATATCGGTATTTCAGAACGTAAGCGGTCTAAAAATAGAACATTACCTGAATAATGTCACAAAAATAGATCGTTCCTCACCATATACATGTATATATATACGTGAAAAGTAATATGTCTACTTAATTTCCAATCCCAGATGAGAAGACATAGGAGCCATATTCTAGTTTCGGTAAGTAACATTTTAGACTGGTAAACGATTATTTACCATGTTCATTATGTCATACTTATTCTGATGAAAAAAAGAGTAATGATATCAATTCCATAGAAAGGATATAAGTTTTTAGAGAAATTGAGGGATACTTAGTTTTTTGTTTTATTATGTTTGATTTTTTTATTTTTTTTATTTTTTTCTTTGCTTTTTTATGTGTGAAATCATGTTTTTTCCGGTTGAAAAATAACTTAAAACATCCTTAAAAAACACAGAAAACAATTTCATTTGAAATTCTAGTTTCAATAAGTCATTTACAATATTATATATATGTAATATAACGTATATACATCATTTCTAAGCCCAAGGAAAACTTCCATCATCCGATGAAAAAATATATATTTTCGGCGGTTGCTGTATATCCCCGGTTTGTACGCCGGTTACGAATAAATAATTTTTCTGAAAATTTGTTATTCAGTCGTTCTCACATATATAAGTTATTTGAAGGCATAGCTATAGGGTTAATGTATGTGAATATTGAGGGGAATAAGAAAAAGACAAGACATTGAAATACACATGAATATTATTGCAGATTCTTACCCTCTTAAACCAAAATTGAAAATGCCATCAAAAGAAAGTTACGGAAATTAGGAAAAGACATAAAACTGCAATACACAAGAATAATAAAACAGATTCTAGCACTCTTAAAAACATCAAAGAAAAATGTCGTTCGTACGGAAAAAGTAATTATCAAGGAATGGTGTGCTCAAACTTCGATTTCGGTTAGATCATCAGCTGTCTCAGTCCCTGTAAGTGCGAAACAAAACGAAACGAAATAAATCGAAACTAAAGTTAATTTCGGATTTTTATATTCTTTTGGGAAAGAAAAGGGAGAAGAAAAATATACGAGAAAAAAATCAACAACGATAGCTGGTAAACAAAAGCCTCCAAAGTGCAAAGAAAGAAAAAAAACCGAAATTTTCTGTTGTTTCGATTTATTTCGTTTCGTTCCTATTTGTTTCGTTTCTTTATGTTTCCGCTTTCGTTTTTGTTTCGTTCCGCATCTTACAGGACCACCATTCTGCTTCCAATGCCTAGGCATATCAATCAGCAACGACCCAACCTTCAATAAGAATGTTCTTGTTAATGGTGAACGGCTAAAATGGGAATCCAAGGCATACCAAATTCAATTCCTCTCTATTCACCGATAGCATCCCGTAAAATTTAATCAAGTGTCCCGCACCTCACAAAAGATGCGAAAATTGTGCACCGATAAGCCCTGTTCTCTCTTTCAAAGTTCTCTTGGTCCAAGTCCGTCGAAGAAAATTCTAAATTTTCTTTGACAAACTCGCCTATTCACATCGTCAAAGTTGTTTGATTGACTTGTCTAAGAAAACGCTGGAAACATGCAGAAGATGTCTCCTGCAAATGTGCTTAAAGATGACATCTGCAAAGTTTATGTATGCATAATGTATAATGCAGTATATATCTATGCTAAGCTGTCAGATACGAAATTATAGGGTACGAGTGAGTAGGAGTAAGAGAGCAAAAAGATGGCTATTGAGGAGACAAAATCGAACCAATATAGATCTAAAACACTTCTGTGGGAACTTCGGGTTGAGGACCCTGTCCAATATCGAAGCTATTTCGCACGAATGTGCTAGGCTAAGTACTACGTAATCAGGCAAACTGCGCCATACTGATTCTGGGTTTTGATTGGTCAAAGACCATCAAAGTCAATCAAAGTTTGAAGAAAAATAAAACGAGTTTCTATTCCGTCAAAGTCCTTTGATGGGCTTTGATCAAAGTTTTCTTTGACTGTTCACACTGTCTTGAAATTTTCCGTCAACAAATTTGACCAAGAAAACTTGAACACGTGATAATGTGAACGGAGCTGTAAATATCGTCGCCTTGGATGATAATTGTTTTAAATTTTACAGCTTTGTTAAACTACACGACACCCGCAAATATTGTGTAAACGGTCCGAAAATTCTTCGGTTGTGGAATTAATGCATGTTCTGTGAATAAGATCTCTGTTATGTTATTATTTTTTGACGCCCCACTCGAGGATTTTCCACTCATACCGGCGAGGTCGCGGGGATTTGAACAGTGCCGGAGTAGACAGCGTTACGTACAACAAACCAACAATGTTTGTATGGATGGCCCAAATAGTAATATTACGGAAGCGTATTAGGGACATTGAACAATTCACTTTTTATTATAAGTTTTACACTTTTTTCTGTAAAATTTATACTTTTTTCTGTAAAATTTACACTTTTTTCTGTAAATTTTACACCTTTTTCTGTATATTTAACACTTTTTTCTGTAAAATTTGCACTTTTTTCTGTAAAATTTACATTTTTCTGTAAAATTTATACTTTTTTCTGTAAAGTTTACGCTTTTTCTGTAAATTTTACACTTTTTTACAGAAAAGTGTCAATTATATAGAAAAAAGTGTAAAATTTACAGAAAAAAGTGAAAATTACAACAACAAAAATAAAACGTAAACGCCCCTAATACGTTTCCGTATAATATAGCTTGCCAAGCCAAGTGTATGTCATGTTCTAATTTTGGAATTTATTATGTTAAAGGTATTCAAGGAAAGTTCAGTGAACTTGCTATTTTCTCCCACGTTTTACCAAGTTCCGTGTGTTAATACATTCTGGTCAGGGAAGAATCAAACATGGATGTATTGAGTCGAAAAGGAAATCTAAATCCTTGTGGTAAGATTTCCCTGTCCACTCACCACACCCATGTAAGATTCTATATTTCAATATTGTTTTAAAATCCCAAACACCGACTCCCCGCTCAGCCCCAAAGGAAAATCTGAAAACTCAGTGAAACAGGACTAGAAAATAGAATTAGGCGCAGATCCAGGATTTGGAATTAGGGGAGGGGGCGCAAAATTTTGCAAACGGTTTTGAGTCCAAAATGTATAAATTATAAGAATTAGGCAAGAAGTTAAATTAAAATTAATTACATGTACATGTCAGAAGCTTGCAAATTTAATTTAAAGTTTTGCAATTTATGAATCTGTGGTTTTTTTTTATAATATATAGCCAATATGGATCTTACATTAAAGATTATCATGATTCTTTTAACAAATACAGGCGCGTCGGAAGCTCTTTTAGATTCGGGTAGTGGAACTGCAAGGGGAAGGACTGGGTACACCCTCTCGGATTACAACAAAAAATTGTAATTTTGAACTAAAATATCTGCAGTTTTAATGACATAGAGTTGTATAGTCGTAAATAATATCGATGATATAATAAGCATATTTCAGTTGTGGCCTTAATTGTCAAATTTAGAAGATTTTCCAAATTGAGAATTGAGGTGGTGACATAAAATTATGCTTTTTAAATTTTGTTAATGTATTGCTCACTTGAGGCACTTTCGTGAATATAAAATTAGATGAATGTACATAAAATGTATTCGCCTAGCGGAGCGAGGCGTGAACATTTTTGGAAATTTATTATTAATTTTCTGACATTTTATACAAATATAACGAAAAAAGAATTTTTTTGTAAATTTTAAGGGAGGTGCCCCCTTGAATCCGCCACTGAGAATGAACCGCGAATATTGACGAGGAATCTCGGTGTTCTGACTCATCCGACAGGCTACTTTTGACAAGATGAGAATGTAAATGTTGCTGTTCCCACTAAAAAAATCTTTCACTCGCATGGAGATGTTACCGAATGCCGGTAAAGGCTCGAAGTTCATTTTTGGCCTGTGCTTGGCACCTAAGGTCCTCACTGAGTACTTTATGAGAGACTCCTATAACGTGCCGACACCTGCTGTGACACTAATTTCTATTGAAACGTCGGGTGGGAAGTATGACCTCGACGTTTCAACAGAAATTAATGTGACACATGACCTCGCATTCACTGTCCTATTTCAGGTACGGATGATTCCAGCTTGTTTTTCATCAGGCAGGGGTGATGTGGGGTCCAAGGGGCCGGGATCTGGGTCTGCGTCGGTCTGAGCAAGCCTCAGAACTAAGCCGGGGGTTAAAATTGTAACGCTGGGTTTTGCAATTTAAAAATTTAATGAAGGTATATTCTTAATAAGAGACGGTAATCAAGTCAAAACTACAGATCGTTTTAAGCATGTACAAGTCGTCTCCCTTTGACAAGAATTTTGAAATGACAACCGTGCAACGTCCATATAGAGCACTGACTCACGAGTGTGTAAGAGGACAACTGGGTTCGATTCTAGGTTATAAGAATCTCGTATTCGATGCTACTCATGCAGGCACAGATCAAGGGTTTTTTCAGTGGGGAGTCAAATATTTCCGTGTGGGTCGAACTTATGTTAAGAAAAAATCAAAAAATTGAAACCTTTTTAATTAAACAAGCATCTAAGCATCATTGACCAATAATGGTATAAACTATGCCAATTCAAGGGGATCCGGACCCTTCGACCTTCTCTAGAGACTAGATCTATCCGTCCGCACATGCAACTGCTCGTTAAAGTATCGTTAGTCGTAAGCGTTGAATGTGGCTCATGTAAGACCCTTTACTACTCAATGACAATTTTATTTTTAGTTTATGAGGACCAAGCAGAATTTTTTTAGCCTTTGTTTGTTTGTAGACATCTCCATACGGCATACGCGTAAAACATTTGATTGCAACTGTAAGAAGGCTCCTTACAGTAAAGTAAACATAAAAATTATCAGATCGGGCTTAAGATCACGAAATAATTCAAGGAGTAGACTTGAATTGTCACCATACCATATAGCCTATAACCAAGCTAGATCTAGCTATTTAATTTTAAATTTATAGATGATTAATATTCTAGCCTCAAAAATCCTTCATTAGCCTGTTGACCAACACCTTAATAGGAGCCGACCGCTTATTTTTCTTGGTGGGCAAGAAACAAGAACATTGCAGAACATCAATCTGTTGGTATAAGTCGTCACAAGCAGAAAGTTTACACAATAACATCTGTCAAAGTGACTGAGGCACGATGTTCCATCTTGATTTACAAACATCCCTATGCGTCCTTGACCTTTACACGTCACAATATTAAGAAAATGACGTCATTTGGACATTTTTTTTCATGGCCGACACCTTGCTCATCTTCGATAGACCTAGATGCCTTTTTAGAGTTTATATCTACAGCTAATCGATTTTTTTATTTCTTGGATCATTTACTAGGTACGCAATTACCATTGAAACAGATCAGTAGATTACTGAGTAGTTGGGGTTTCTTTCAGGGTCACAATGACACGGTCATCACCACAAGTTCTAAGCTGTGACCAGAAAACTGAAGTGAAATGAACCATGTCCATGGCCATGCCCATGACATGGCTTTCATTGCATTCATCTGGAATTTTATGTTGGGGGCTCAAGATTCAATGACTTGGTTGACGTTATAACATGGAATTTCCGATTCAGGTATAAATTTATCCTTCTGATTACTTTGGCGTGTTTTAAACTATTATGGCGACTTCCAGATGATTTTGTTTATTTCATATTTGGTCATTACGATAAATTTCTAAATTAAAAAAAATTGCCCAGTCTTATCGGCTGTTATTTCATCGAAACAAGGCCCGCCTACAGGCTACACTTAAAAGTCACCTACCGAGTAGGTCTACTGCAGTAGAAAAAAATGCGATGATTAACTAATTGACAGTACTGTAAGTTGTAACTGTGTATGGTACAGTAGTCAGTACTGAGTACAGTACGTGGCGAGAATTGCTCTATGGCTATGTCAGTGTGTGTCAGTAGCCTACTCAAAATTTATTTCAAATTCAAGTTATGTAAATATGTTCAACTAGCAGATCTTGATCGTAATCGAGCATAAGCAGATTTATACTTACAGTACCTCTTGTCGTTATCCATGCAAAACGCTCGTCCCGGCTGGCGTTTGCACTGAATAACACTGACGTCGGCATAGTTACGTCACGGTTACAACGATGTGCACCGTTTGCGCTCCAGAGCAAAAGAAATGCATCGTAGCGCGATTTGCTCGGCTCTTTATATAGGTTTTTGTCGTTGCCCATGGAGACGGCGTACATACGTCAACGTTCATCCGCCGTATTTCAATATGGCAGCTATATGAATTTAGTGCAATTTCTTTTCTAAGGGTTTCGTAAAAATGCAAGTTGGTGTGGATGTTTTTGGGTATGTTCATGCAATTTTGTCTGTTTTAAATGAATTGAGAGTTGCTACGAGTAGATATGTCAGAAATTTGGAAACAAAGACAGTGAAAAGCCGGATTGTACCGGTACGCTTGGAAGTAGGTCTTGCGGTTTTATATCACTGGCCAATGATCGAGCCGGTTTCTACCTGCTGCGACTGCTTTGGACTAGATGTGCATATCATGGCATTTTATGACATCGATTTAGTTGTACACTAAAATAGATAATTTCTTGAAAGTTAAACTTTAAACTTTATTTTTATTTCTAAATTTATGTGAAGATCAACATATATTCTCAATTATTCGGAAGTAAATTAGTCTTAAGCCCTGTTCACACTATCAAAGTTTTCTTGGTCAAAGTCCGTCAAAGAATACTTGGTCAAAGTTTTCTTTGACGAAGTTGCCTGTTCACACTGTCAAAGTTTTTTGATCGACTTGTACAAGAAAACGCGGGAAACGTGCAGTGGGTGTCTCTTGCAAATATGCCTGAGGATGACATCTTCAAAGTTTATTTATGTATTTTTATGTATATCTATGCTAAGGCGTCCACTGTCTCGATCACAATATTCTTTACCTTTAAAATTCCACACTACCTCCTTGTTCTCAAAGAAGTCATTTAGTTCTTCTACTTTCCTGTTCGTCCACGTTAGTCTTTTTACAGACATATTTTCCGCGATAATGTGCTAAGCTACTATGTATGGTATGGTATTGTTGTTTAACGTCCCACTCAAGAATATTTCACTCATATGGAGACGTCACCGTGGGCCGGTGAAGGGCTACAAATTTTGCCTATGCTCGACACTGCTGGCCGTAGAGCAGGGAGTTCTTGTAACTGTTCTTTAACGTGCCAACACCTTCTGTGACACGGGGCCTCGGTTTTTACTGTCTCATCCGAAGGACAGGGACGACTGTCTCATCCGAAGGACAGGGACGACCAACCGCGGAGTGGCGCTGACGCGGCTCGAATCCGGATCTTCCGGTTCGCAGTCGAACACGCTACCCACTCGGCCACGGAGGCCCCGGCTAATATGTAATCAGGCACACTGTGTCATATCGATTCCGTTTTGATTGCTCAAAGTTCATTTAAGTTCGAAGAAAAATGGGACGAGATTTTTTCCGTCAAAGTTCTTTGATGAACTTTGATCAAGAAAACTTGTACAAGAAAACTTTGATAGTGTGAACGGGGCTTTAGTTTTTTTTTTGTTTTTTTGTTTGTTGTTTTTTTGTTTTTTTGTTGCTTCTTACCAGCTGCTGCGCGGGAGATGCAAAACAAAAAGTTTGGAGTGGTTAAATAAAAATTACTCTTCAAATTATACTGTCAAATCAATCATCTATATATAATCTCTATCATTTACAATGATGTAGATCTATACATTTTTAAAATTCGGGGAAGACTTTCTAGTTGAGCGTCATGGCCTACTTTATACAAGTCAAGGCAGTCCTTCATCACTTCTTTCCTGGTAAACAACCAATGCATATATATATATAGACCTAGTGCATTTTAATGATGCAATCACCAACGTCATGCAGCTTAGCTAAAGATGGAGATTTTCATTTTCTATTTATAGAATAGAAGTAACTGAATTACGGTCTTAATTTTCCTAAACTGTTAAAGACATAAATAAATCGATAAGTATGTGTTTCTTTTTTAAGAACATATATATGTTGTATATATAGCCTTGTGATTCCCCGACACTTATAAATACATTTTAAAAATAAAGTGTTAAAATTTAGGTGTTTTTCATCATTCATTCTTTAATGCCAAAGAAACTCTTCAAAAGTTTCACATGACAGGCCTAAACTACACTATTTAATAAAGAACTATCGACTTCTGAAAAATGATAAAATGGAGGACAAAACAGTATGTTTTCGGGATTCAAGTCAATGTACTATAACTTTGTGTGTTGCTGTTTATCCCTATTCATCCCAACAGACCATAATAGACTGGTCTAACACGACAGACATGAGTGTACCATCTAGATCCTTATGGACTTATTCCGAACTTCTGGCCTTTTCTATACATACCAACGTTGACGATCCCAATTTGATCGGTCATTGAAAGAGGTCATGGGATTTGACCTCACAATGGGTTTTTTTTTAGTCCTTCGTGTGACACTACATAGAAAATCAGCACAACGAAGATCAAATTTTAATAAATTTTGATTACATATAATTTGTATATTGTTCTGAACCTTGTGTCAACTGAATGCAACCCTGGTGTGATTAAAATTGAAACGTACGCAAAGAAAATCACAAAAAGTAAAATAAAAGAAGAAAAAAAATTTGCGGAAGACCTCGCACTAAGGTGTGTACCACCCCAACCCACTGCGTTAAGACTTCGCAAATCCCCCCTCCCCCATGGTGACCCTATATAGGCTAATATGTACCTCGATCGTTTAATAGTCAGTTGTAAAAATTAATTTGGGCGTGCGCCAATCATTTAAACTATTTCGAACATTTATAGGCTAACGCCGTGAACATTCCAAATCCCCAAACTATTTCGTCAATAGAGATAAGTACCTTTAAGATCAGTTTTGTCACAAGATCGTAGTTAGTTTATTTATAGCAGAAGACCGGGATTTTATCGGCGTCTATTAATAAGTGTTTATAAACATGTATCGAAAACGAAACCGCTGACCCGGGCATTTTGTTGTTCGATCAGTTCATACTTGGTGCATAGATATTTGTGG
Source organism: Pinna nobilis (assembly GCA_016161895.1). Classification (NCBI taxonomy): domain Eukaryota; kingdom Metazoa; phylum Mollusca; class Bivalvia; order Pterioida; family Pinnidae; genus Pinna; species Pinna nobilis. The sequence goes on from JACSZP010061483.1 coordinate 10,686, forward strand.
TTACAGTGCAACGAAGAAGGTATTTTACTATTTTGAGGGATAAGAAAAGTCCAAATAGTAAAATACCTTCTTCGTTGCACTGTAACTAATATATTTGTAAAGTGTATACTGTGTTACTGCAATGGGCGTTGAATAGATACATGGCCTGTATTCTCCATTATCGTCAAGGCGTACAATGTAGCCTTATCAATATTTTGTCTGTAGAATAAAGACCTGTAAGTTTATCCATAAATTTTACAGTTACACATTGAAATAAATGTCAGAAAATCGTACCAATAATGTCTGTGTTTCAATATAAGTTACTTCGGATTCCCCCCC
>JACSZP010061537.1:0-10271 GCA_016161895.1 Pinna nobilis
CGGAGCAGGAGTTACTTACTCTTCCGGAGCACCTGAACTCACCCCTGGTTTATGATGGGGTTCGTGTTACTTATTTTTCGTGTCTAGTCTAGTTGTGTTGATAGCTGTTTGCATTGTCTCTTTTTTGTTTGGCCATGCTTTCGTCTGCCTTTGGATTTTTGATTGATCCCCCCTTGGTATCTTCTGCAGTCAACTTTTTTATAGTTTGAAAAGTGATATATAATTAATTTATTATAATTTCATTATCTTTTTTGATATATAAATTTAATTGAATATTATACAATTATTGCACTAGTATTAGTTCGAAGGCCGAGATTTATTTTGTTTTTTGTACCCCATAAATTCTCATATTGAACCAATAATAGTGCAGTAATTGTTTTATTACATTTCACTGAAATCTTGAAATTTCTATTTATCAATTTGGTGACAAGAATTTTTAAAAAGAAGACACTTATCAATAATCTTATCCTGCATAAGGCCAGTGTAGACGGACCATGTTTGATGACGTAACAGTGACAGAAACGTCATAACAGTGCAATATGGAAAATTATATGTTTTGCAGTGCAATCTTACCTAAAAATGGTAGAACACGTGGCTGTCTCTGGACAAATGAAAATACAGAACAGCATGAAAAATATAATAATTAATGTTGTTAAATGTAAGAAATTAATTGAATATTTTCTGGCACGGAATCAGATAAAAGTTCATACAAAATTATTTTTTCCGTGGTTGGTATGTGATAGGGGAACATTCTAATATTAAATATTCAATTAAATATTTCTGACAAAGAAATCAGTTTTGAAGCCTGTTTCAAGTATTTCATTATTAAAAGGAGATATTTGAAGATACAAAGAAGTATTCAAATAAAAAAAACCGCCATGGCCAAAAGAAAAATTGACTACACTACAAACAGTAATCTAAACACTAAGACGTATTAAGCTGAAAATAGAAGAATAAGTACCCCACTAAAACAGCGGGTGATACCATGTGCCCCGGAAGGGTAAGAAACTCCTGCTCCTCACGTGGCACCCACCATGTTACCTTTGTTTCGATTCTACTATTAAAGTAAAAAGAAAACGGTTGTCGATCACAATAGAAAGATACTTTGTTTTGCCAGTCTCTAGAGTGTTTTACATTGTTCTACTGTATTTCAATTAAAATTAAAAGATTTCAAGTAGGCAAATCACTGGGTATAACTGATATGATATGGATATTTTCAAATAACACTGACGACTCAGCCATAGAAATGTCTCCATATGCCTGTGAAGGGCTACACATTTGAGCCTAGCAACAAGGTTTCTTTAATAAACCTCCTCTGACATGGGACGTCTTTTGTTAATGTCTCATCCAAAAGATAGGTAAAGCAAGTCACTTATTTCGAGCGAATTTGAACCCTTGATCTCATGATCCGAAGGCGTTCACGCTAATACGGATCCACGACGGCTCTGTTAGAATTTATTGTACCATAGTTCATACATTTTAGGAAGTGGGATCTTTAAGACATGTACGTATGTAAATCACAAATCCCAGTACTGAATATTGTCTGTAAATCGTAAGTATGCTATGCATCCGTCCTATAAAAAAAATTCAGCTAATGACGCTGCCCCTGGTGGCGTTAATATATACCTAAGTTATGATGGCCATTTTTTTTTAAGGATCGACATAATATCAAGTTTCCTACCACGTATATCTGTACATTATGGCTGTCGATATTAAATTCCTTATTCCCGTATAATACATCAACGCCTAGAATCAATATCGCCCCGTGGTGTTTTTTTTCCTTTTCACAGATAATAGGGTCATCACTGTAAAGCAGACACTTGGATCGTATAGGCATATTAGTTTACCGTTAGATCACTAACAACTTCGCGACTGGACATCGAACAAATCACATGGACACAAGCAAGTTAGCAGGTGCGACATCGGAGTGATAATAATGCCGGAATTAAAATCTTGCGTGCACAATCGACGTGACTTCAGGACAAATAATAACGATCGCATGAATCAGTATCAAAAGAAAGTTTTTGCTGTTTTTCTACTGCTTTCGTCCTTGCATACGTTGCTCAAGGTTTTTGTCCTTTGAATCTCACATCAAAATGAAGGAGGTCGAATTTTTCAGATTAAGTTATTTTATTCGTCGCGATTTTTGAATTCAATTTAAAAGAATAATAGTAAAGTATTTGGAGATATTAATTGCTTCATTCTTCATGAATTTGTCTTATAAAAATGTATAGATAAATAAAGAAAAACAAGAAAATAATTTTCAAAAGGTCTGCTCAGTTGTTAAATGCTTCAATCTGTTATTGGCTAAAAATCCTGAACTCTTAGAGATATTAATGAGATAATGTGGTAAATATCAACATATTTAAGATTGAATAAATCTGTTTGAAATATTACGGGACTCTCACGTACAATACAAACGGAAGTCGAAATTGAATGTCAGTGATAGCTTCCGGTAATAAAAAAAATTCTAATGACGATTTGTAGCAAGGATTGAAATAAAGAAAATGAATAATCGGTTAGAAACTTTTGAAAACCGATTGTTTTCCAGTACGTACAATAGGTGGCCATAAGTATGGCGGCTTTATTAGGTGAATAAATTGTATTATCATCATTTTCTACTGATTCTGTACCAAAAAACACGCAAGTACTGGGTCAAAAAATAGGATGACTAAAGTTGCGTAAACACTACAATTGAGTTATTTCCCTTCTACAAAGCTATATTTATTGTCTGCCATTTTTATGACTCTCGGAAGCCGTGATTCTACCCCAGCTGGTGAAATAGGTCGTGTTATGCTGTCCCATGCTAGTTTTTTGGCCCGGGAATTTGCACAGATGTTAGAAATATAACCAGGATGTTCACATAATTGTTTCAAGCAATTCCGTGACACGGAAAATACAGAAAATTAACCAAGAAGTTGAAGACTCTAAAATCGTCTGACAGGTTTGTAGTATTATTTGATTTGTTACAAAACGGTAGGATGGGGACTTTAAATGACTTCACACCACTATGTAATAATGAGGGACTATTTATTTTGTCATTAAACCTTTTGTAGTGAGACATTATGACTTTGAATAACAGAGTAGAGGTAGTCAAGAGTTCGATGGCAAAAAATGAATGACGTCGTCATTATGCGCCAATACTTATGTCCCCTTACTGTACTTTGTACGTTAAAAAAGGACCTTCAGAACTTTCAAAAGAAAGAAAAAAGATCAACTCTGAATTATTCATAGAGTTGATTTCAGAAATAGATTCCGGAAGTTGTGTCTCCAACTGGCGGTAAAACCTTTTTCCGGTCTCTCAGGATGAACATGAAGAAGAGGTTTGTTTTAAGTTCTAAGTCCTTCTGAAAATGCTAAACTGGTAATAACTACGGTTTCAATATGAAGAACGATTGCAGATTTCAAGTGAGAAACACGAATGCTCTCGTACGACAGCAAAGTAATAAATGACTAAAGTCTCAAAAAGTAGGTGTAAAATCCAAGGTGAGTGCCAGGAGGTACCAGGTATTTTGTCACAAGGAATACACATGTGAAATGCAACATCTGTTACCATCGGTTACTTACAAAAAGTTAAAAGTTTTCAAAACTACGTCAAATGCAAAAGTCAAGGTCATAGGGTCATGGATATAGTAAGAATGACAAGAAAGGTCTTATTACAATAAATACACATGTGAAATATTAAAGGTCTACAAATTACTATTAAAAGGTATGACCTATGTTTAATTTGTTACGTACAGACAAACAGACAAATCAAAAATATATATGCCCACTCATCTTCGATAACGGGGGCTTGGAATTATGTTCTGTGTCAATATTGTGTGTCATTACCTTATAGTATGAAAACCTTGACATATGGGTTCTATTTGGTAGCTTGCATCAGCTGGCCTAAGTGAAGTTTAAAAAAAAACTCACAAATAAATCTTGGGAGTCATATTCACTTCGCTTTCACACCTGCTCTTATTCTAACACTCAGCACGAACTAATCGATGAAGTTAGCGTCGAATGAAAACAGGGCAACAGTTTCATAATACAATGTACGTACCATTTATAACGGTACAGTCAATCGAACGCATTTACGCATTTGTTTCTTTATGGCCGCGAATATCCACCATTATGTCATGGATGACAGTGTGTCTTTCAAATTCAACATTTTAAACCTTTTACAAACGATCTATCTTGGAAATGGTTGAAAAGATGATAGTCTATTGAATTCAACATTTCAAAGATATTACAAAATATCTATTTTGAACAGAATTTTATATGGAAAACTACCCATGGGCAAAGAAAAAAAGTATATAAATATCAAATACAAAAGAAAGAGACAAATATCTATACAAGAGCAATAGGTAAAATAGTACCTAGAAGGCAAAGCAAACAAAAGAACACCAGACTAATCGTTATGGAATTACTACACTGTTTTACTTTTGCAAACTCTAGAGGAGCAATTATATTTGAATGCCAAATCAAAAAAAAAAAAAAAAAAAAAAAAAAAGGAAAGAAAAGAAAACCCGTAGCCATCACTTGTATAATTTATTGGCATTAGAAACCCTATCATATGCATCCTAGCTGATTTTTTGTATGTAATACGTTATTTTTATGAGATTGTATTTTACGCTATCTATCTATCTATCTATCTATCTATCTATCTATCTTTCTATCTTTCTATCTATCTATCTATCTATCTATCTATCTATCTATCTCTCTATCTATCTATCTATCTATCTGTCTGTCTGTCTGTCTAAAAGTATAGGGCATCAGAACTCAACATGTCATTATCATATAACAGAGTAAATTTTTGCATAATTTATCTAACCTGTATTGATTTTTTTTTTACTTTTATGGCAATTATAAACACCTCTGCAAAATAGAGTAATGGTTATATAGATGTTTCCTTTTCGTAGACTCGTCACAGCGTTATCCATTCAAGTGCATACATGTATATCCATATCAAATACGAGATGTTATTCCATCAGACGTGCATGGCCCAGGAACATATAACTATTGTTGACATCATTTGTACTCAACTGTAAAATTTTTATTAAAATTTTCTTTATTTGAAAAGTTAATTTTTTTCAATGTTCAAGTAATGTTGAGAGCATTAGAACAAATTGTCAGATTTGATTTCTCAATTGATAACTTTCTGATGTATGATCCGTAGTTGACTTAATCAGTTTTCACGAGAGACAAAGGCCGCTTCAAATGACTTTCGTAGGAGAAAAATACATCGAATAACAGGGATATCCTCATATTAAGGTAATACTGGATATGTGTGAACTTTCAGCTCTTGGCTTGAACGTTCTACGTGCTTTTGCGTTTGAAATTCCTTTCTCATTTGTACCTTAGCTATTCAGTTTGGTGGATATCGTGAAAGGATGGTTAAAACGCCTACGCTGAACCACTCGAAGTGAAAAAAAAGCTAGATAATATTTTTGTTTAATCACAGTTTGTACTGCAATTTCAACATAAACTGGGTCATTAAGTGCTTGATTATCACGAACTGAAGAAATAAGAGCAAAAAAAAGATCACGAAAAAATATTTATTAGTTTTAACTCCATTTTTCTTTTCCTCGAAGACAAGTTTCTATAATTTGTTCTAGGACAAAATCAATAACAATTTATTTCAAAATGAAAAACACAAAACAAACGTAGTTTAAAATTGAACTTGTATCATATTCTAGATACATTTGGAAATTATTTATAATTTAAATTCTATTCAACGTTTTATCAGATATTCATCACACAGAATCCGCAAACGTATCGCTTCCCCGGTCTCGATTCCACTCCAAAACTTATTTGACACAATTCGAATAAAAATAGCGTCATAACATATAGTCATATACGTTTTAAATGTGAACAGTATTTGATATGAATGTAGCAATCAGTGATCTACGTTTATACTTAGTGTTTCGTGTTTCTGAAGAATCTAATAAAGCAGCAGAGATCGGACCTCGATTTTTTTTTTTTCGGGGAAGAGTGTGCCAGCTTGTCCCTTGAAAGCCATTCCTGTAAAAAATTATTTTATTGTAATGTACTAGTCTTAACAGTAATAACATAAGGGGTCCACAAAAGCTCGATATGCTGCATATCTCCTTTCGAGAAATTGTAAAGTCGCCTTAAGGTGTACTTATCGTAAGATTTTACTCAACTAGGTAAATACTTGATTTTGAAAATAATTTTTTTCATTTAATTCTATTTTTCTTGATGTAGGCATCGCATCCACAAATCCACAGAACTTAAGTCTCAGATCAGGCGCTTTGTTCCAACTTAAAAATTACACTTAGTACCAAGTCTTAGAATTATGACTCTTGACGAATAGGATGTCTGGACTTTGGTGCCTTTCCTGTATTTAAAATCATCCGTATTTGTGCAATATTCACTGGATTTGAATAGCCTCCTGACCACCTGGACACATTCTGAGTGATACCTTGGTAACTGGGATTTTTATATTGATCGATATCAGATTGCCGTACAAGAAAGACAGACTAGTGTAATGCCGAACCTCAGTAATCCACACGCCAATAATGTGGACACTTCACATTCCGTGCCAAATTTCTAAGGAAAAAATTTCTCAAACTGCATTATCTATTATGATAAGTACGTTTCAGTAACCGGACGCTTCATTTATATGGACAACATGCTTGGAAACCAAAGTGTACGGATTATTGAGGCCCCATTGTATTCTGCAAGAGAAGACTAAAGATGTTCTTTATACTATTCATGTTTTAAGTTTATTAGTACCACATGGATTTCTTTTACTTTAACTTAAAGTATATATCAAACAGAAATTCCCTCGTGAACTATAAATAACCCGATCGTCTGCAAATATAAACGAAGACAGACCTTAAGAAGAGAGTTGATCAGAAAAATGTCAGAGGAAAAGAAAAAGGACGAGCTCGGGGCAACATTTCACTGTAATACCCTTATCGAGCATCCACACATAGAGAGCAAATATTCTCAGACACACAATTAACATACAGATAGCCAATCAAACGATTCAATGTCTTTCGTTTATTCTTATGTCCGTAAAGCACTGCGTATCACAGGAAATGTTGGTTTCTTTGGGGCTGTTTTGCCCGATACACTTAAGCGATTGATCAACCGTTTATTTTTACACAAATTCCGACTAAGAATTTTACATGAATCATTTGGGAAACATGTATGCGTTGAAAATTGCCTAGTCTGCTATATATCGAAGTAATTGAAGCTCAAATACGGCTTTAGTCGTCTCAGAACAGCTTCAGATTTACAGACATTTTTTTCCACTTTCAATTGTGACTAAGCGTATGTTAAGTACGTTTAGAATGGCATATTTAAGTTTTCAAAGCTTTGAAATATGCATTGTGGGATGTATGTTTAGTTGTATAAGAAGTTAGATATTCGATAAAGCAGCAGATACCAAGATATTTTGAACGAGAATTCATCTACATACATGTAGTAACAACCAATAAGAGTGAGTTAATTATATTTTTTCTTGGTTAAGGGTGTAGACAGAAAAAAATAATAGTTGTGATCTCATTTGGCTTATGAACGAGATAGCTAATGTGTTACATGAATCGAAATCTAAAAGAAAAAGGGGCCGCCGTGACCTAGTGGTAAGCGTGTTCGTCTTCCAATCTAGAGGTCCTGGATCGAATCCTAGCCTTGCTGCGGTTGGTTGTCCTGTCTTTAGGATGAGACAGTATAAAACCCTGGATGAGACAGTATAAAGTCCCCCATCGCAGTTATTGTCAGCTCCTTAAAGAACCCTCCCTGCTCTTCGGCCATAAGTACCGAGCATAGACAAAATATGTTGCTTTTAACCGGCACACGGTGACGTCTCCATATAAGTGACATATTCTAGAGTGAGACGTAAAACAACAATTTAATACAAAACAGCAGTAAAAAGACGATGAGCATGGATCAAAGTCGTGAATGGAATGGTTGTCAAAACCCACATAAGCAATACGTAAACCACGTTCGATTTATTCATCTGATTAATTATTATTTTTTAAAACAATTATATTAACTTTAGTGTGCATTCGATGTATGGACTTGTGTGATTGTATTTATATATTCGTTTAAGCTTTGCTTCTGTTACTTTAACTTGCGTGTTGGTTTTGATTGCTTTACAAACGATATTCCTTTAAGCATGCTTGCGGATGGGATATTTTGTAGAGGATTTATTTGATGAAACTTATTCATGTCTTTCATTTATTTGCATGCAAACATTTACTCGATATCGGTTGCTTACAATATGAAGGACTGTTTGCTATACAAGGGGGATTGAGGGAAGACATAGAATATTTGTCACCTTGTTCGATAGCTAAATTTAGAAATCAAAGAGAAAACTGACAAAGATACATCAGAACTTTGTCAATGAATTCTGCTCGAATACTTCACTCATGGCTATCCTTCTCCGATGACTAAATAGAAGCTTAGGCCAGTAGCTCCTTAAGTAATCCTGAGTATGTGTCTGATGGGTAGCTTGTTTATCACTAACCACAAAAGCATGACGCAGTTTAATCTTAAATCAAGATAACCATTATAAAGGTTAGCCCGTATCATTCTCTTAATTTTCTTTTGTATCGTTGAGTTATCTTTTGTTACTTTAAATTGGAATTTATCCCCAACAGTAAAAATCGGTCGCCACGGAAGGACTGTGAAATTTTCGAAAGTTACCGAAAAATTATCAATATCTGCAAAACGTTTTTTTTTTTTTTTTTTTTTATTATTATTATTTCGGATCTAAAGTGATAAGTTTTGGGAATTTTCTAGGAAAATATATATTTGTCAGTAAAAGGTAACGGAATTGTGTAAGAATTAGGACAATGCAATTTGACACTTTGCTATATAACCTTTGAAGCTAAAAGGCCAGAAATAAGAAACTCAGTCTATGCTAAAGCTCGACTATTTAAGTCTTGAATGCAAAATTATTAGCCTTTTGCCATCTCACTTGTATTTGCGAGTAATAGTTAAAATCACCGTTGCTTTCTTTTTCAGGTACGGTGTGATATGGTTTTGTTGTTTAACTTCCCACTCAAGAATATTTCACTCCTATGGAGACGTCACTGTGTGCCGTTGAGGAGCTACAAATGTTACCTATGCTCGGCACTGCTGGCTGTAGAGCAGGGAGGGTTCTTTAACGTGCCAACAGCTACTGTGACACGGGACCTCGGTTTTTACTGTCTGACCAGAAAGACAGGGACGGCCAGCCGCGGTGTGGCGCCACGCGGCTCGAAGCCGGATCTTTCGATTCGCAGTCGAACACTCAAACCACTCGGCCGCGGAGGCCCCGCTTTCTTTTTCAGTATCCATTGTCTAGCCATTTACAACTTTCGAAAACAGATCATTGTGACGCCATAAAGCATATTCGAAACAGAGGCAAAATAGTTTGTACCTCATTATCCAGCCGTTTGTATCTCATTATATAGCCTCTAGGTTATTAAAGACCCTATTAAACTTGCAAAAATTAATGAGTTTTTCCATATCTTGGTTTAATTTTTTTTTTAATTTAATTTCAAATAAAAAAAATGTCTCAACAATGAAACGAAATTTTAAGTGTATCAAAGATTAATTTGATTACGTAGAGAAAATTTACATATTGACGTTTTAATTTATCCTATCAAAATACAACAACAACAACAAAGAAACAATTCTTGAAAGATAAAAATCTAAACTAATATTTATATGTTCATTTATCTTTTTTTTCATTTCAGGTGTATCCGAAAGAGTGGATAACTGACGTCACTTCCTGTTGCATCGTAGCATCACATTTGACCCTGTTATAGGCTTACACGATATATTTAAGTCTGGCTTATTCTATTTAAACAGTATCTATGAGCATATCTTCCCTATATCTTAGAAAAGTTAGCGTTTCAGAAAAGATTTAAGTACCTTTTATCAAAGTATTTAACAAATAAAATTTCCATCGCTTCCAAAGCGTACAATACAAAATTCCACCGAATTGGTCTTCCTAGGATAATATTCAAATTAAGGTATTCCATTAGGGATTTGCAGTCACACAGGGGACGCTGACTCCTTCTGGACACCTGGTCCCATCCCTTTAGGGATTTGCAGTTGTTTCCACGTTGAGACTGTTATTATTCTACACTTATAATATTTTTAGGAATTACATTTTCGAATAACACTTAGTGGCGTTGTTGTTTAACGTCCCACTCAAGAATATTTCACTCATATGGAGACGTCACCGTGTGCCGGTGAAGGGCGACAAATTTTGCCTGTGCTCGGCACTGCTGGCCGTAGAGCAGGGAGGGCTCTTTAACGTTCCA
>JACSZP010061576.1:0-12261 GCA_016161895.1 Pinna nobilis
CCAATTTCCTCCAAAGGGAAGTATCCTTGTAAAAATATAACAAAACACTGTTTCCACATATTTGGCCCCTTGGCCTTTATCAAGAGGTTGACGACAGTTCACTGTATATATATATGATATGAGATGCTTTGCACAAAGATTCAAAAGTGATTCACTTTTTTATAAAAAATATTGATGAAAAGGTAGGATGTAAGAAGTGTAACAACCTCCCTGTTTCTGCAGTTATTAATGAAGGTGACGTGTCAAACAATATGATAATGTAATTATGCTTTCCTTTAAAGTATAATTCCCCCATGATAAGGGAATTAAATCTGATTTACTTTGTTGTTAGAAAATTATATAAAATGTACATGTAGAAATGGTATATGAAAAATTCAGGAAATACAGTACAATATCCACACAGTATGATCAAACTTTAAACATACTACATGTAGTTCAAAATTTAGTTCTGGTGATTCATCGCTCTTCGTTCACTCACTTACAAATCCTGACAATTAAATGAACAACACAGGGTGATATTTAGAAATGGTTTTGTACTCAATACATATGTGCAGTCGAGTCTCATTTAAATCCGAATGCCAATAACATGGACACCAAAAACTACAGACTTTTTATCCTCCAAATATGAACTTTGCAAGGGAATTTATTTTCAAAGTGTGTCGGCGATTATGCATGTATAAGTAGTGTTTAAAATAACCAATAGCCTACTGCACAAAACTCTTACGATAAAAAATCGTTTGTATTTTTTAAGAAATTAATCAAAATTTCAGTTTTGATTACTTGACAGTTTATAACTTTAATACTATGAAGATGGCCTCAATCTGATTTAATAAGTTCGCTGAGATATCATGGTTTCATCACAGTTATTCAATGTTGGTTCATAGTAATATGTACATAATATGATGAAATAAATGATATATGTTCTGCTTATGAGTATGAGAGATTTGAACAATAATTTTAATTTTTTTTCTTTTTGGGGCAAAAAGGGTCCTAGGATACTTCACACATGTATATCCAAACAATAGACATGGGAACAAATGCGTCTGGATTTACAAGACTCGATCGTGAATCTAATTTCTCCCATATTCATTGAGATATCTTTACAGGAAGTGCAAAATGATAAATCGATCATCCACAGGGGGGTGGATGATAAGCTACTTGCGCCGTACCGGAAATGACGGCTAAGTGACGTAACGTCGTGAGCTTTCTGATTTTTTCACGTTGTGGAGTAATAGTAGTAGATTAGTTTTAAACCAGATCAACTCTCTGATAAAGATTATAATATGGGAGAAAAATAATCAATCTCCATTGCCTGGTGATGACTGAGAAATCCACGGACCCTTGTGTCAAGTTAACTGGTCCATATCTCGGCAAGCCTCGACATGGGACTAAGTTAACTTAACACTGGGGTTAGTGGATTTCTCTATCATCACTGGGCAATGGAGATCGATTCTATTTGTCTTTCAGATGATATAGTGTAAGCTCAGGTCCCTTGTCACAGGAGATGTTGGCACGTTAAACTACCCTCCCTGCTCTATGGTCATAAGTGCCGAGAATAGGCAAAATTTGTCACCATATCGGCATACGGTAAAGTCTTGAGTTTGGATTTAAACAAACATACTACCAACCAGCCATTTACATGAACAGGTACAATAGAAACTAGCTTCATTTTGAGTTTTATAAAGTAATGCAGTAGAACCTAGCTATTTAGACTCTCCAAGTGACTGGCTAAAATTGATATGATTGTTGAATTGATTTGCAAAGTACAGTAGAACCTTGCTGTTTAGACCATTCAAGTAAGGTCAATATAAACTAGAATAATGATAGTCAAACTGCATTATTATGGTGTGTATGGTGAGGTAGTCTCCTAAGAGAGGTGGCATTTAGGCAAGGTTTGCCTGTATATCATGGGGGAGGGAGGGATTGATGAATCAATACCGCTTCTAAAGTTTAAATTGAGGTTAGGATTCATTGATCCATTCCACTCCAGACTTTCATTTAATTACTTAATTTTTTATGCATATTTGAATGTTTATAGGAATAACAGCCACCTTTCAAAAGCAGAGCAATTGTATGAACTTCCTCAAGCGTCTGTCAATTTAAGCAAAGCTAACATCATGCTGCTAACACAGATTGTGTTGTCATGGCAACAGAAAACTCCAAAACCATCTGTTTTTGCTGAGGATTCCTTATTGGTAGACATTTTTGGCACAGGTAAGTATATTTTGTCGTTTCTGTATATCTGTGTTACATACTGGTCACATGACCCATAGTTTGTATGTTATATGTGCCATATGTTTATGATACACTCAATTTACTCATTGTAGGGGGCCTCTGTGGCCGAGTGGTTAGCGTGTTCGACTGCGAATCGAAATATCCAAGTTCGAGCCGCGTAGCGCCACTCCGTGGTTGGCCGACCCTGTCTTTCGAATGAGACAGTAAAATCCGAGGTCCTGTGTCACAGTAGGTGTTGGTACGTTAAAGAACCCTCCCTGCTCTACGGCCAGCAGTGCCGAGCATAGGCAACATTTGTAGCCTTTCACCGGCACATGGTGAAATCTCCACATGAGTGAAATATTCTTGAGTGGGACGTTAAACAATAATACCATACCATAGTCTTTGTACAAGGGGACTAACTCATGTACCCTGTGATATCAGATAACGTTTTTATGCGGGACTATTGTTTCTATTAGTGATGGAATGATGCTAGCGGACTATATGCCAAGCTAATGTCATTTCAGAGTTGGGTTCCATAACCATTGTAGATACTACTGCCGTACAGTTCTTATAATATGTCATGTGGTAAATGAGTAAGTCCCATTATTGACCTCATTTTAGGTCAGTACATCATATTATCAATCCAAGATATGAATATTTTCTTTGAGTCTGATGTTGTTGGGAAATTTTCATTCTCGCTACAACCGTACAATAGAATTTTAAACAGTTGATATATAGTGGGGCCTTATTTATCCGAAGAATCTCGTTCCCCAGGAAATTATCCAGATAAATGAAGAGTCTGGATTACTGAAAGGCATAGATTATAATAACCAATAATTTATGAATTATTTTCGCTAGAAATTTTGTCCGGAAGGTGAAGCATTCAGATTATTGGCATCCAGATTAATTAGGCTTGAATTTAAACCGTCTGTTTGGGTTTCAAATTAGCATATGCTTCTCTTCTGTTTTTGAATATTTTTTCTCTTTTCTTGATTAACAAAAGGAGACAAAAAATCAGCTCACTCAATACCTATGGTGGAGGTGATCTTATCTGGGCTGGAGGTGAGGAAATGTAAAACATCTGCTGCTTCTTCCTGTACTGGGACGCTATCAACAATACAGGCATTCTTATATGGTAAGCTTCATATTTATATTGTGCCATGATAGATCTTAAAGAGAATACTATTGATTGGGATATTTTGGCCATTTTTGAATTTTGGCCAATTTGGCCACCCTAGCAAAATGGCCAAAATTTAACTGTCCAAAATTTGTACATGTTTGGCGACCTGAAAATGTGGATCCATTTCAAACATCAACCCGGAAACGTTTCTGAAGGTTACATAAACTATACCTGAGTGTGATGTCATTACCATACAGGTTAATTTGTGCTTGGTGATATTTTTTATTCATGTCGTGAGTACATTTCTGTTAGAAAAGAATTGTGCACAGTGTAGGTCTGCAGTTATACTTAATTGACTATACAGTCATACTTAAATCTATTTATACCTTTCCTAAGTGAGTTCACTCATTTTACAAAATCTAATCATACCCTGGACAACTCTCTTACTGACCAGATGTTTTAGAGGACTGTTTTAAAATGTCAGTGATTTGATGATATATGAAATTTAAACATGGTATAAACATACATGTAAATGGCCAAAATGTAACTGGCAAAAAAGGAATTATTTTGAGACCAAAGTGCCCAAATTTTGGCGATGCCAAAATAGTCCAATTTACGGTAGCTTTAAAAGAACAGTAAAACTTTTTATAAGAGACTGTTTATGGGAAGATGTAAATATGTTCACATAGGAAATGTGGTCATTTAGTTAAGGTGATTTATACAGGAAAACCTCATAAATGATAACAAAAACATTGTCAATGGCTGCACAACCTTTAGATAAACTCTGAAGGATCATGCGTACTTCTTGCCTAATCCATCATTCAAGCTCTACCTATCATAAATGAACAAACTAACAAACATAACTTTCTTTTCAGATGGACTCAAACAAACAGCCACACCACTGATGAGTGGCCCAGTTGACACCACCAAACTCTACTCCACAGAATTCTTCAAGCAGCCCACCACCTACGTGGAGGATAAGAATGACTTCCTTACTTTTACCTACCAGTTTCCTAAGGATCAGGAAGTCGCTGATGGTGATTCTGCCATTTATTTTAAGCTCATCTTGCAATGTGAAATGAAGCCTGTGCTATGGCTCCTTTGTTAGCATTAGGGTATACACTAATAGTTCAGTGGTTATCAGTTATAACTTCTGATCATAAGGTCATGGGTCCAAATCCATACCACTTTTCAGTTGGCTGTCCCTGTCTCTCAATGAGACAGTAAAAACAGATCCTGCGTCAAAGTATGTGATATCGACAGGTTAACCCCTCCCTCTGCTCTACGGCCATAAGTGCTGAGTATAGTCCAAATCTATCGCCCTTCCCTCACTCGGTGATGTCTCCATATAAGTGAAAGATTCTTGAGTGAGACATTAAAAAACAAAACAACCAACCAACTTACATGTATGTTGATATGTTTCTATATTATCTTACCTACAATAGCTAGGCTGACCAAACTTACATGTATGTTGATATGTTTCTATATTATCTTACCTACAGTAGCTGGGCTGACCAAACTTGCATTTCTACATTATAAGTGAAGTGATGGGCTATAGTATCAGAGGCTACCCCACACCTCTAGATCCTTACCTCAGATCCCTAGGTGTTATTCTCTTCCACCATGCCATGACCTGATCAACATGCTTAGCTTTCTTTTTTATTTAACACTGAAAATATAAATGAAAACTTTCAAAGTAAATCTTGATGTAAATATCAATGCAACCATCATCTAAACATACATATTTGCTGTTTTGAAATATATGTACACTAATCTTTTTTTCAATATAAATCATAATAACCATTCATCATTTCTTTGTAGTGCCCTGTTTATTCCTGCTGAACATTGAGGGCTTTGTTGGTGCAATAGATCCTTCCCTTGTGGAATGGTTCTCCTATAGTCCTGTTCAAAAGGTCAAAGTTCAAAGAAAAGAGAGCCAGGTTTATGTAGATCTAGATTTAGCCATGGCCGCATCACCACTACAGAAGGATGGATCTAGGGGTATGTATGTTATGCACATATGTATATGAGAGTAAAGGGCATTGACAATTTGTGACTTTCAATAGTCAGTTGCTTTCTATATCAGTGACTTAGCTGCATATGAATTGAGTGCTGGCATCATGAAACTTAAGAATTCACTTAAGCCTGAGAATTTGCTCACTTTGAGCAGATCCTGACTTCTGATTGGCCGAGTGCATTCAGTTGAGGAAATTCTCAAGACTCAAGTAAATTTCTCAAGTTATATAATGCTAAGCTCAGATCTGAGCCAGATTCTGTGGCATATAAAGGAATGCTTGTTCACTAGATCACCATGTTAATTTGCTTACAGATATTTTCAAATATTCTAGCCACTATCAAATTCAGTTGCAGTCAAATGTGCCTCAAAGGTCCCCTCTGTCTCAAGTACACTTGTCTCTACAGGCCATTTAAAAAAAATTATTTGGGAAAGTTTCTCTTAAGGTCATTTGTATACAAAAGCTAATGTTGTCTGTTGCCTTGGTTGGCCTGTACAGACAAGGTGGACTGTAACTTGGGGTGAAATGTGAAGTAAGAAAAACTGACAAGTTCAAGGTTAACCCTTTCACCACTGGAGACCGTAATGGACTGGTCTGACACAACAGAAAAGAGCATACTACATTGATACTTAGGGATGAAAGGGTTAAAGTTACAGTATTGGTTATTTGTTATCTTTTCCTAAGAGATGACAATGGCTATTGCCTTTAGAACAGAGATTTGCCGGCAGCTTGAGAGATTACAAAACTACTCAGGGCCCCTTGATAAATTCTGGTGTGTTTACACGGAATATTGTACTCTCAAACACAATTGTATTTACTTAGCATCAAGGAAATGGTTCCCCCACCCAGAGGACAGGGTCAATAGGTCATTCTGCAGTCATGCAGAAAATCCCTCCAGCATCAAGACGTCATGATTGTTTTGAAAGTTCCACTTTATACCACACTTTGAGCTATCACATACCATATACTCTCTATCAAAAGTGTTTTTTTTCAGCATCAAGTGGAGGGTCTTTTACACAGAAGACAGGGTCAATAGGTCACTCAGTCAGTCATGCAGAAACCCCTTCCAATATCAAAAGCGCATCACAGAAAAAAGTCAGCGTCCAGGAAGATCCATCCCTGGATGAAAAACAGGAAGATGTCTGGGGCAAAAAATTAGCCCAAATATTCCCAACTGTTAGAGCAATTCACATGCAGGTACAGCCATTAAAATTATATATATTTCTTTGTGCCTTTGTTTTGTACGCTGATGAAGTCTATATATTTTTTTAATTGTTCAATTTGATTTTCCTGATTGCTGGTTTGTTTGTTTATATTTTTCATTTGAAGTTAAAGGGATATTGACATTCATGAAATCCAGTGTGAGTATCTGCCCCCTCACCCCCAAAATGGTTAAACATTCTGGTTAAAAACTGAAATTTGTAGTGTTTTAATATTCTGCATGTTCATTAAGCATCTGGCCAACCAAGTGCATGGGGTTTTTCCTGAATACACAAGTCCTCAAACATTGTGATTCTAAATGCTGTATGCAGAGTTATTTTTGCCCCATGTAATATTTTCGCCCTAGTGCTCTTCAAACAGTTTTGCCCAGTCTTGTCTTCATTCTATAATGTGAATTTGCTATATCAAATTGGCCCACTCACAAAGAGGGCAAAAAGGGTGAAATAAAACAAAGGCAAAAATGTCCCTCTATACAGTGCATCACATCTTAGCCCATTCAATCCTACAGACTATAATTGGTTTGGATACCTGGGGGTGAAGGGATTAGTTTCCGGGGTTATGATTTGATAAATCACATGATGTCTCCATTTTGTAGTATGCATATTCTATCAATAATTGCTGAACTACAGCCTAACCTGCCTTAGCGACCCACTGAATTAAAGGAAAACCTGTCTGACTTGACCTAAATGCATTATTCCTAAAATGGATTTTTCCTATATAAATCACCACCTGTCATATGTGACCCTTTTTGCTCCTTCCCTTGGGCAGTCTTTTATAACAGTTTAGACTGTACCTGATTACAGACTCTCTAAATTCAGTAATTTTTCTCATTGGGATTACTGTGTTTAAATTTCTATTAGGGTTATTTCCCTTTGCTAGATACAGCTAATGACAAATGAAGTATTGAATTTCCTTGTGAATCGTTCTTTGTTATTGTTGTATTTTTGATTAACTTCTTTCTCAAGAGTATTTCAGTTTTTTTTAGATGACACCAAGTGCTGGTAAACGTGTATAAAAATAACCCTTGCTTGATACTTTAGCTCATTTAAGCAATGAGTATTCTTCAATGCTCAAACACCTGCTTTGACTGGTGTCCTTTGTTTTAACTGTCTCAGCTGAAGGACAGTAAGTAAACCAGCTGCCTCCAAGGTGGCCTCAAACTCATGACCTTACAAACAAAAGACAAACATGCTATTAAAGGGTCACAATCAACTGGGGAGCTACATTCTTTCATACAACACTTCGCCGAATAGGAAAATCGTTCTTTAAGGAATGGGTTAAGGATCAGTAGAATTGATGTACAGCAAAGAAGAATGAAGTTATCTCTCAAGTACATGGGGCTTTCAAAATAAATTGGGTTTACATGTACATTAGCAATAGAGTGATTAGTTGGAAAATAAAAATTATTTCAAATTAAGCGTGATTTCAAAATATCAGGGTTCAGTATGCGTGAGTTCTGATGTATTTTGTAGGTCAACATGAAGGGTATGTGTCTATTTCTGAGTCAGTCAGCACTAGCAGTGACAGAGCCCAGTACCTACATTCCCCAGAACTTTGTCTCCAGTCTCACGGAGGGAACATGTCCGGAGACGCTGGTCATATGTCTGCCACACGTCCATGTCCACAGCTCCGGGATGAAGCCCATATCTGCTATTCAGGAGATTCCAATCCACAGCATGGAAGGATCAATTAAAGGTGTGTATCTTTTCTCATTCCTCTCTTTATGTTAATAGTGTTTGGAAATACCTGTAAAAGTATTTTTGTAATGATTTATACTTTCTAAGCATGCATGGATCTAGGAGGGTGTCAACAGAGTTCAGACCTCCTTGGAATTGGCAAAGTATATTCCATCATTGGTCAATGATGCTTATTTTTTGCAGGATTGGATATGTTATTCCAACAATTTTGAACCCCCACCCCACCCTTGCAGAAAATTACAGCACCCCTGACATGACACCTTCAGCATCAACTGTTACATGTAGATAGAAGGATTGGAATTCATATATTGTCTCATGTATTTTAAGAGTCTGTGTTAGGAAGGTGCAAAAGTGTCACCTATGACTGGTGGTCTGTGACTGAATTAACAGATGATTTTGATAGGGGAAAGACCACATTGCAAATATAAGGCAAGGAAGTCCTTTAACTCCGAGGGTTGCCAAGGCAGGCTTTATGAAGGCACTGTTATCTGAAAGTGCAGCAATGTGTTTTGTTTAAATTCATTCATTGAAAGTTTCTGCCATTTCCTCTGACTTCACAATGTTGATGTGATGAAATGTTACAGTGTACATAAAACTTTCATTCATCAGAAAAAAAAGAGAAGATTGAATTTTTATATCACATGTATGTTTTGTGAAGTCTCACTTTTACATGATTTAATGAGGTCACTTCTGTTTCCTGGTATTTTTCTTGTGAGAAACAATCTAGATCCTACATATACACGGTCTATAGATCCTGTACATACATACAGAATATGTTGAGACACTCTACCATTACACTGTAAGTTTGCTTCGTGTATTGTTTTCAGCCATTCAATCTATGCCCTCTTTGAACTACTGTATGTAGTTATATTTTAACCCCATTTTATTGTTTGCCCTTATGCACTTGCAAACAGTTTAGCTCCAATTCAAATTCACCCAAACTCATCGTAATTCTTTTCAAGAAAATTAAATTATTTGAATTCAATCCAGTTTTGAATTTGCCAACTTACGATGAGAGCGAAAGGGTCTAAAATAAAACGGGGGTGAAAAATACCCTGTTTAGTGTTTACAGTACCTATTCTTTTCCAGGTGAGAAGTTACCATGGACAATGCAGCTGGAGAATTTCAGTTTGTACACACTACATGGCCAAGACAGAGTTTTCTCCCTTTTGAAGCCAGTGTCAGTCAGCTGCACCATTGCCGTCACCAGTAAATATTCTCCTCCAACGTCAAATACTCTGTCATCGTTGGGGCTGTGTCTACATACAGACATGAGGGCTGTTACACTCTCATGTTCCAAATATCAGGTAGTATTGATATCCTTTGAAATAATTTCTAAGGTTTTGGAGAGAAAATGATCAAGCAATATATTTTTGTAAAATTTCTCATCATCTCTTTGAAATAATTTCTAGGGTTTGGAATAGAAAACAAATGAACATCAAATCAAATTAAACATTCCTCACTATTTGATACAACATGCACCTAATGCAGTTTTTTTTTTATCTTTTTATTTCATTAAATAACCATAAGTGTGGAGTATGGGCCAAATTTGTTGCACATCATCAGCATATGGTGATGTCTCCATGTAAGTCATAGATTCATGAGGGGGACGTCAATCAAAAATACAAATTATGAATCAACTTATACTGTTCATGTTATATTGAACCATTCCTGATAAATGAGCTGTACATATTCCTTGCATTCAGATTCCCTGTTAATGTTTAGGTATTCTTTTTAATTATCTTCTGTTCAGAATTGTTCAAACTTTGTTGGTCATTAAAACATTGAATAAATATTGTGTATTTTTCTACCATTGGCAACTTTTTTGATTTTGGAGTTTTCATAAAACATATGATCCATATAGTCATAACAAATCACACTTTATTCTTCATCTCACCAGGTCTCTCTGTGCACTACATTAGCAAATCAAGGGATGATGCTGTTACAGAGAGTTACTGCCCTTTATAAACTTCTGTTTGCTGGAAGCAAAGATCAGATCTCAACTCCAACAACTCCAACAAAAACCAACAGAGGAAACACTGGAAACACGCCAACGAAACAACCCATCAGTAGTACATCTATTATTGAAGGTATTTACAAATAAAAAAAAGTTAAAACTTTATCTATTTTACAACGATTAACAGACATGTTTTATGAACTTATCCTAAAGTCTCCCTTTGGCTCTGATGTCGGTGTGCAGGGGTTTTTGCTGTGGTAGGAAACCAAAGTGCCCATAGAAAACCCACCTGTTAGAGTTGGTGACAACCATATCATCTCACACAATTTCCTGGCAGATCCGAAACTTGTACTTGGGGCACATTACTGAGAAGCAAGCGTGCTTACCACTATGCTACTTGGCCACCCTATTAACAAATAATCAAATATAACTATAATCTAATCAAACCTGCCAAGACTCACTCATAAATATTGACTTCCTATTTCTATGTAAATTTTTTATAATTACCTGAGAAAAAAATGCACATCTACCCCATGAAAAACTTAAATTTTCTTATTAATCACAGGAAATTCAGAGTCTAAAAAAATTGAAAGTGTCCAAAGTTGAAAAGTCTGTCGATATTGGAATATTCAATGGAAAAATGAAGATATCTGTCTCCTTATTCCTTTTACCACTATAGACCATGATGGACTGGTCCAAAACAATAGAAAAAAGAAACCACTTTAATACTTAGGGGTGAAAGGGTTACTTGAATGAACATGACATAAAAATTTCATACTGTAAATTCATGGTGTCTATTTCAGATGTGTTAATGACAGAGACAGAGACCTCTGGTGGCCATACATCAAGGGAGACAACCCCTAGTCAAGATTTAGAACTGGAGGGGTACAGTAAAGACAGAGTAAGGTTATCCCTGTGGTTGCAATGGACTCTTCCAAAATTTGAGGTGCAGTTTTACAAGTATGGTGAACAGAATTTGGAAGGTAAAATTTGATTTCTGATGACTAGCTTGTAATACAGTAAACCTTGATATGTTGAAAGCTCCAAATGATTTTGTGATATGATTCTGGCAAAATATTATTTGTGACTCGAACTTTTTACTGGTTGGCTTACTCGAGGTTTCAAATTATTCTATTAAACCCTTTGCTATAAAAACCCAGAAATTCCCTTAATATAAGTTAATTATGTTATGTTATTTGTAAATATGGAAGGCAGCTTCAAATTTCAGCCCATGACCCATACTTTCTGTGTGAATAGACATAATATATACTTCTATATCAAGTTTATGAAAATGCCTACAGGGTGAGCTGTATAATCTCTGAATACACTATTAGCTGAGTTTATTTGACTAAATGCATGTGAATTGTTGTTCTATCCCATAACACTGACAGGAGTAAAATCAATTTTTCAGAAACAAAAGTGGTGTTACTTCTAGAGGACCTGACCATGTCACTGGATATACAGGAAGTTTATGCCAAGGTCAAGGTCACCTGTGGTTCCTGCAATGCTCATCACTACCACAGAGTACACAACAAATCTGACAAGTAAGGCGGCATCAATTTTCAGAATTGTTTTGATGTTAAGTTAATACATGTATATAAAGCAAGAAATTCATTTTTGTCGTTAAATGCTCTAGCATAGATACCTGGAAATTAATTTCTTGCATATAAAACTAGATTTATATCTGTTCCACATCGACTCATCAGCCAGCTGCAAAAGATTCTTTCCTCTTTGAAGAACAGACATTAAGGTTAATCATCGGGGCACATTCTTAGGNNGGGGGGGGGGCTCAGTACATAGTGTGTGGCCTTCTGATCCTGAGGCTGTAGGTTTGAATCTATGCCATCTATGTTTGACTTTCCCTGTCCTTAGGATGAGATAGTAAAAAATGAGGTCCCGTGTCTAAGTAATTGTCAGCACATTAAAGAACCCTATATGGCCATAAGTACCAAGCACAAGCTAATGCTTGTGTTTATTGTTAGCCCAAAAATTAGCCAACCAAGATTTTGTTTAGCCAATTGATAATTTTATTAG
>JACSZP010061615.1:0-13760 GCA_016161895.1 Pinna nobilis
ATCCGTGAACGATTCTATTCTACGTACGAATACGGATGTCTACGGATTGTACACGGATTATTCCGGGAAGCAAAACGGACAGACACCGAGTATCTTCGTGAAACAAACGTGTAAAGACCGGCATAAACCGNNGCACCGTGTTAAGACCGCGTTAACACCGGCATGGTGAGGTGACAGAACCGAAGAACGCCGGATGGTCCCGAATGATGATTTTTTTTAATCTGTAGTGATCCGGCGTCTCATCCGTGAATGTGTGAAAGTGGCTTAAATAATTGCACATGGCCGATTTAACAACCTTTGATCGGCAAACATTGGATTAGAGTTATCTAAATATTTAGTTCAATTTGCGTTTTGAAATAATGAGAGTAAATTGAATTGTAAAGCACACTGCTTAAATATTATTTCTTTCTAATTTCTATTTGCAAGAAACACGTTTGAGGACGATTAAAACTAATTAACGTCGGACATAAGTTCGGCCATTATTTTGTATATATCTAAATGAAATTTCAACTACGAAGCTATTTTACAACCAATTTCATCGTGCAGAACACTTGATCGGTGAACTTACAAATGTTTATTGAAATCCTCAGTGACGAACATCAAACAATTGTAAGCTCGTTAAATTGGCCCACAGCCTACACCAATGATATGTCAACTGTTCGTCGGTGTTTCAAAATTAGGCCATTGTATGCATGCTGACTGGCAAAAAGCACTTGCGAACGAAAACAAATAATTAGGAAAGAATATTAATTGTTCAAACTCTTTAAATAGCCTTTTATAAAAGAATACTGATTGTGAAAAAAAAAAAGAAAATAAAAATATACAGTAACCGGTTTCCAATCCTTTTTGTAAAGTCGTTCCATATTCGGTTATTGGATACCAACATATTTTACATAGAACTTTTTACCGTTTAGAAACATGTTCTAGGTGTTTACGTAATACGGAACTGAATACTTGTTTAACTGAAGAATACCTAGACCATGGTTTTGTATGGTTTTTTGGCATCCTGTTTGGTCTTTCAAAATACACTCATTAATACATGAATTCACAGGAAACATCTGTTGTGTGCTCAGCTTGTTCCTGTCATACAGACAAATCTTCCGAATCGTCGTATAAAATTTAATGTCAAAAGCGTAGAAAAAAGAACGTGTACTCTCAGAAAATGCTTAATATTCTTTCTTAGATTACAAACCACGTATCCTGATATATGTGTACTTAAGTTCATATTAAATTCATGTGGAACAAAACTTGATTAGATTCCTTAAGAAAGCATGTACCTCATTTGTGCAGTTTCAAATACCACTTTATATAGGTGAATTGCATAATGGTAACTACATGTATCGAATAGAGGGAAGATTACGGGTGAATGGTTATGCGCTAGTCGCAATACAATTATATTACGTCATTTAAATAATATAAAAATCACCGATACCGAGAAGGTTGGACTCAAATTAACTACGCCACTATTAAGTTTGATGTGATGAAACGATTTCTGCTGATATAACGTTATAGGTAAGCTTTCTTTTCCATGTTTTACATGTCTTCCTTAGGTGACATAGCTAGTATAAAGCATTTGTTAAATTTGAGTCGTCCAACTCAAACAAATTCGGTTTCAAAACATAAAAGATTGAACGCTGAAATTTGATATCACCTGTGTCATTCAATTATTGAAATACGGAGAAATGTCCGCCATTTAAATATACATTTAAATATACATGTATCTATACCTTACTCCATTTGTGCCAACATAACAAGACTTAACGGAAACAGGTAAGACATTTTTGTGACTTAAGAAAAGTATATTCACTTTAAAATATTTTCAAAGAATGTGCTCATTAATCTAGTAACTAGTAAGCCTCTAGCGTAAATCTGCCCCAGATAAAAGGTTATTCATTTTTTTTAGAGAGAGGGGGGTGGGGGGGGGGGGGGGGGGNNGGGTGGCAGGGCTTCACTCATTATAATTGTTTTTTCACCTTATGGACTGAAAGCACGTATATTTCATGGATCAATAGTTGATTAATATTCAAATGCATATCCCCTTGTGCAAATGAGCAAAAGGACCAATCTTTCTCTCTCTCTCTCTCTCTCTCTCTCTCTCTCTCTCTCTCTCTCTCTCTCTCCTTAAAAACAAGTATACTGACATCCTTCTAAAAAAACATATTTTGCGTCCATTACCGGTAGATACTTAGCTTGTTTAATTTAAATAAAGTTTATAGATAAGCAGTAATGTTTTCTTGGAAAGATAGCTCGTACGCGCTGTGACATCACATATATGAATTTAATGACTGAATGTTAAACGAAGTTTCATGTGTACATACATTATAGTCGTTGAAGTGGGAGTGAAACAAACATCAAACGTTGATGTTTTGTGTTGAAAATGAAATCTATATCCCCAGGGTAAGAATCTGCAAGTTCGGTCCTCGTGAAACCCTCGGATTGGACGAACAGATTCTTACTAATAAGGTTGAGATTTCCCTCTTCACTCATCACACTAATATAGAATAGTTTTGTCTTCATCACTTAGCCGTGAAAGACAATATTTACCCGTGAAAAGATAAAGACAGCTCGGAAGTCTGTCTCCCCTGAACAGCTCGCAGGTGCTATGACCCCATGTGTTAGAATTTGATGGTTGATAGCAATATCAATTTTCATGTATACATACATCATAGTCATTTAAATTCGAGAGAATAAGAATCAAACATAGATGTGTTGCGTGAAAAGGAAATACAAATAATCGTGGTAAGAATCCGAAAGTGCAATCATCGGGACACCCTCGGATTAGACAAACATATTCTTACAACTCGAATTGAAATGTCCCTGTCCACTCATCACGTCTATGTAAGACTATATTGATTGAGATTTTTCTGTTCACTCATCATATCCATGTAAGATTCTTTTGATTTTGCGTATTACTGAATACAGGCCTATTTATATGAGCAGCATCCGGGTGGTTTTGTTGCTGTTTTTTTTTTTTTTTTTTGTTGTTGTTTTTTAACGCTATGTCAACTGTCCGTCTTTGTTTAAAAGTTAGACCACTATATGCATGCTGACTGGAAAAAGCATTGCCGAACGACAGCAAATACTTAAGAGAGAGCATCTTTTGTACACACTCTTAACATAGCCATTCTTAAAATTACTGATTATTAAAACAATCAAAATCAAATCAGAAAACGTTATCCCATCCGTTTTTGTAAAGTCTTCTAGCTCCATATCCGTTTATAGGACATCAACACTTTTTACATAGAATATTTAGCCGTCTATAATACATTTGCCAGGTGTTTGTGTATTGCAGAACGGAATGATTGTTTACGTGAAATAATTTTTAGACAATTATTTGGTATGTTAATTTGGAACGGAAGATTACGGGTGAATAATTTAAGCTATTATATAAATGCATGTAATACGTCTTTTAGATTGTATGAAAATCACACATAACAGGTGGACTGAAACAAGTTTATTACTCCACGATTTTGTTTGTTATCACGATTGCGTCTTATATCTCGTTTTAGGTGAGCTATCTTTTTTGTCTATGCTTTACCATGTCTTCATTTTGACACATAGGTAGTGTTTTGTATTTGTGTATTTTGATTGATCCTACTTAAACAAACTGGGTTTTAAGATATAAAAATTTGAACGCTGAAATTTGAAACGTATTTGATATCACCTGTATCATTCATTTACTAGTCTTTTAAACTCATTTATTCATTTACACAGGATTCCCGGTATATTAGTATACATTTACTTCTTTACTTTCCTCTGTACATTGGATAAATAACATTGCAGTTATCATAATAACAAAGCTCAGACTAAGTTACAAGTAATATACTTTACACCATTATTCCAATATTACAGGGGCTCACCAAGGTAGTTACGAAAATGCTGCGACTTCAATTCAGATATATACAATTAGTTTCATGTACATGTTTATTCAAAGATTGTTCTCAGTAATATGTCTCTGCCATACATCTGCCCGAGATAAAATATCATGGAGAGAGAGAGAGAGAGAGAGAGAGAGAGAGAGAGAGAGAGACGGGGGGCCGCTCCACTCATTTTCAATTTTGTCACCTTTCCAACTGACATCACGTCGATTCCATGGATCAATAGATGATTAATTATGCATTAGAAATGCATGACCCTGATCAGGAAAAATATATAATATTTCGTATATATCGCTTTGTGCGAATGAGCAAAAGGATCTCTCTCTCTCTCTCTCTCTCTCTCTCTCTCTCTCTCTCTCTCTCTGCTTAAAAACAAGTGCACGGACATCTTTCTCTATAGAATATATTTTGCGCCCATTACCCGTATGTACAAAACTGGTTTGATATAGACAATATATAAACAGTACTCTTTTCTTACCAGCATCGTTTGATTCGATGAGTCTTTTGGGTGTTGTGCGGAACATAATACCATTGCCTTAATTTTCTTCAACTTCAATGTTTTCATCCTTTTCAAATTATCCTGTCCTTCAAACTACTTTTCACCTACCAATTTGAGTTGCTCAACACTATTTTGAAAGCAGAATTCATACTTTTCAACGGGAATACAGATTAGAAGAGACTGAGAAACAGAAACTCCCCGAGATTCCAAACTCTTCGCTACAAGGCGAGACCTTTTGGCTGGGGCATTTTTGTAAACCTTTGCTATTACCGCTCTGTCATTTCATACCGGAATTCGCAGTACTGGACCCTTTATAGGTCTATCAAAAAGAATCACATGAAAAACTTCGTTTACGGTGTGTTGGCGATTTTATAGCAAATTTCTGTTTGACCTTTTCGGTGTTGGCCCAAAATAGTAAATGAATGTCAGTAATGTGATTATCGAAAGCAATATTGTATACTTGGGATAAGTTTTGAGTAGCTTTGTCGCCTTTAGAATACGCGTCCACTTATGTTCTCCTTTTACCAAATGGGGATTCCACCATATCTAAATCTTAATCTAAATCATCATGGTTAGAATCTGAATGTCTTCGGGAAACCTTCGGATTGGACGTACAGATTCTTACACCTCAGATTGAGATTTTCCTGTCCAATCATCACACCAATGTAAGATTCGTTTTTCTTCCACGCTTGGTCGTAAAAGACAATATTTACCTGTGAAATGATAGTTCTGTCTTTTCTGAAGGAAAGACAACTCACACGCGCTATGACGTCACATAGTGGAATTTAATGGCTGATCGCTATACCAATTTCCATGTGCGCATATATTATATTCATGGAAATACGAGAGAAAAATAATACAAAATGGATGTGTTGAGTGGAAAAGGAAATGCTAACTTTCTAGGTAAGAATGTGAAAGTCCAATCCTCGTGACACCCTCGGATTGGACAAACAGATTCTTGCAACCCGAATTGAAATTCCCCTGTCCACTCATCACGTCAATGTAAGACTATATTGATTTCGCGTATTACTGAATTTTCTATGTTGATGTTCGTCGTTGTCAATGCAGGGCGAATTATACGACCAACATCTGAAAGTTGTTGTTGTTGTTGTTGTTCAATTGTTGTTTAACGTCCCACTCCAGAAAATTCAACTCATATGGAGACGTCATGGTTATCCGGTGAAGGGCTACACATTTTCCTATGCTCGCTTGCCGTAGATGAGTGAGGGCTCTTTAATGTGCCAACACCTACTGTGACAAGGGAATTTGGTTTTTACTGTATCACCCGAAAGACAGGGACAACCAACCTCAGTGAGTTATTGCTAAACTATTTCACATAAAGAGTCGAAATACTTGTGAACTTTATGAAATATATACCGCCTTTCATATAAACAGGCCTATATGATTACATGTAACCGACACAGGGATCAATTATGGGCAAACATCGAATCAACGTCATTTTAATATTGAGTAACATTCGCGTTCTGAAACAATGTGAGTGAAACAAATTGTAAAGCTGAATACTTAAATTATGTTTTTCTTTATTTTTATTTGCAAGAAACACTTTTGAAGACGAATCAAACTTATTAACGTTGGGCAAAAGTTCGGCCAAGGTATTGTATACATATCAATAAATTTTCAATAATGGAACATTTTTGCAACAAGTTACATAATACCGAACGCTTAATTGGTACATTCTAATTAAATTATTTGGTAACGCCTTTTTTGACGGAATAATAAAAAAAAATTGCGACAGTATAATCACGCATTACTATAGTTCATATTTCTTGGCCTTGTTTACATTTTCGATGCGATGCATGCTTGATATTCAAACCGCGAATTGATGAGAATAATCTGGAAATAAAATCGAGGCTAGCACTCTAACTTACAGTACCAAAATTGGTCCGGTGCCACCGCCAACGTTATATTAACTGTCCATCGATGTTTTAAAGTATGACCAATATTTGCATGCTGACTGAAAAAAAACACTGCCGAACGACAACAAATACTTAAGGGAGAATATCTAGAGTGCATTCATTAATTAGCCATTCTAAAAATTGCTGATTATGCAATTTGAAATCTGAAAAAAACATGTAGTTAGTGTTTCCATTATGCGGAACTGAATGCTTGTTTTAGTGAAAAAATACCTAAACCATTATTTGGTATGTTACTTTGCATCCTGCATGGTATTTCGAAATACACCCATTAATATATTATGTACTGCACAATAAACATTTGGTATGAAAATGTTCTCAGTTTGTTCCTGCCATACAAACAAAGTATTCAAATCACCAAAAAGATATTCCTTGTGCAACCTGTCTTATTCCTGTATCACTTCTGGTTTACTAAAAGCAGAAGGATGTATAGTACGCATTTTAGTTGTTTTGCGTTTAATACGTATTTCAATATACGTCTCATGCTCTGAATACATTCTGATGAGGGATCAGATTCTTCATTTTCATTTTAGCTTATCGTGTTGCATAATTTTCGACAGAGTTTATTATTTTAATGACGTTCTGTCGTGTGAAAATGACAAGGCCAATACAAACTCTGCTCTCTCGTAGCAAGACGGTTACCAAATTTCTGCATCTTCTAAAGGAAATTGTAAAACGTATTATGGGAATCGAAATCCCATCAACAAAATTGATGTACATTAGAGTAGACTTGATACAAGAACATTTTATTTCGTCTCTTTCTTGAACAACGACCAACACTTCATACCAAATTTTTGAAGATATTTTCTTCACATTAACCGTGGCAATAAAGATTTGTTTCTACACTAATAGATCTATGTTAACACAACAACATGCCACAATTAAAGCAATTTTGTTTCTATATAATTCATTTCATATGTGTCAATGAACAGTTGTTACTGTTTTTTTTAAATGTATAGCGAAAACTTAAAAATAGCATTAATTTTGACACTTAAATGTAGCTGTATATTGTATATATAATTGCAAAAATGAAAAGTGGTTATTCATACTATTTAAGTACAAGGGGCCCATTGGGCAACATCGCTGACCTAACAATTTCATAGAGATGCAGATAGTTTGGATTTACAATGTGTCACCATTGAAAAGTATGGACAAAAT
The DNA here is from genome assembly GCA_016161895.1 of Pinna nobilis. NCBI lineage: Eukaryota > Metazoa > Mollusca > Bivalvia > Pterioida > Pinnidae > Pinna > Pinna nobilis. The sequence goes on from JACSZP010061615.1 coordinate 7,470, forward strand.
CGAACTTCTGATCTGTTAAATTCTGGACCCAAATAGTACCACTTCCTTGGCCCCAGAGGCCAGGGTTTGAACAAACTTGATTATACACTAAATAATGATGCTGAAATATTGATTTGATAAATTGTGCACTTGCTGTACTTGATTCTTCTATTTAAACATATGTTTAAATTTTGCCCCCTTTGGGCCCGTTCCTTGACCCCTTCAGCTACCATTTGAGTAAACATGAATATACACTTTATACTGGTGCTCCCATATTGATTTAATAAATTTGATACTAACTGATCCTGAGAAGAAAATGTTTAAAGATATTTTCCTATATAAACCTATGTAATACTTTGGGCCTCAATTGTTGCCCAATCCTGAGCCAGGCAGCCAAAATTTGAGCTATACCCTATTATGATATTCCCATACTGATTTCACAAATTTTACATCAACTGTTCTGGAGAAGACGATTTAAAAACGTATTTTCCTATATAAACCTATGTTATATTTTCCCCTTATTTGGCCCCATCTTGACCCAAGCAGCCACAGTGTGAACAAACCTGAATCTACACTACCAGGATATTCCTTTATTAATTTGATAAATTTTACACCTGCTGTTCTTGAGAAGAAGGTTTTTAAAGATATGTTCCTACATGAATCTATGTTATACTTTGTGCCCCTATGGTTGACCAATCTTAACCCCGGCAACCACAACTTAAACAAACTTGAATCTACTCTCTATCAGGATGATTCCATATAAGTATATATGAATTGGTTCTTGTGGTTCTGAAGAAGAAGAATTTTAAGACATCCACCCAATTTTGTATGTTTCTCAATTATTTCCCTTTTGATAAACGCCTAACCCTTTATTTGAACAAAATTGAATCTCCTTTATCCAAAGATATGTTGTGCCAAGTTAAGTTGAAATTGGCCCAGTGATTCTTAAGAGGAAGTCGAAAATGTTCAAAGATTCCAGACGGACAGATAGACAGACAGACAGACTGACGGACGGACGACTAACAAAATGTGATCAGAAAAGCTCACTTGAAACTTCGGCCCGAATTCTAAGTAGATTTAGCCGGACACGTTGATATTGATAACTTTGTCGCAATGTATGTAAATCTTCAGCGAACGAAAAATGGGAAGATACAGCTGTGCATGAACTTGACTGAAGCTTGCATTAGTATTACCTTTACGCTATGTATTTCATGCTATTATTATTTTTTGATAAATGAAGAGCAAAAATCACGTCTGGTTAATTGACGAACAGCAATTTCAGTTATCATCTACGACACGATTGGTCCAATAAATGTAAACAAACAGTATAACACCGCTGAAATAAGGGTTTAAAAATAGAGCGGGTTCCCCTCGGTATGCCGTATTTATTCGCGAACTTTAAGTTGCGTGATTGCTATAGTTATATCGCTACTATCAATCACAATTTTTTTTTTATGTTTTCTTTCGTACCTTCATACGAGGGGAATGCAGATGACATGTATACAATTTTCATTGAATCTGTATGATATTTAATACATCAATTTTCAACTTCTCAGGATCTAGATAACAAATACAAACTAAATATCAGAAAGAGCAACTTCAGGCAAAAGCCAGCCGTGATTTATATGATTTATAAATACGTTTTTCTCTGCAATTTTCGGTTTAAAGACGTTAAATGCAAACATGGTTGCTGTTATCGATTTCTTAAGGCCTGAATTAAACTTATGTTTTCTTCTATATCTTTTGGTTAAGTGTTGGTCATTTAGTTATAGATCGGTATACATTCGAATTCCTCACTTCTTCGAATCGATCGATTCGAATCACTCTTAATAACCACTATCTATGTTTACTCTTAAAAGTCACATTATTACTTAGTGACTCTGTTAATAGTTATTCCAAAACAAAATCATCTTAAGATATTCTAGTCTTTATCACAATAAAATATTAAACTTGTATACATTTTAAAAGTTAAACGTTAATCTTGTTAAACTGATAAAAAGTTGTTTTTTTAAATAAGCTAACACAATATCACCTGCGACATTTTCAAACAAACGTTTAAGACAAGCTTCACTGCAAAACGTGTATCTAACATCCTCAAAATTATAACATTTATTAAATATATATTTTATATTGAACTATTACGTTGTGTTATTATCATGATAATATCATAGATATGATTATACAACAATAAAAAAAACAACTATTTTATCATATTTTTTGTTTTGTAGTGATAAAATGATATACCATATTAAACACAAGTTTGACTCCAAGGTTGAATATTTAAATGCCTCAATATATTATATACCGTTCGTTCAAATTAAGTATTTACTTGTATATATACATTGCATATACGGTTGCATCTCGCCAAAAGATCACTTAACTTAAAAGGTACTTTCCAAAGTAATCAAAATACATTCTGTGTAGCAAGTGCTAGATTTTTTTAACCTTGCTTAAGAGATCTTCTCCCAACTCTGACCAACTTCAATCGGCCACTTGGAATCTTAATAGTAAGGTTCCATTCTTTAGGCGTTCACCCTCATTCTCCGAGCAATTAAAACAAGTCACTTTATTTTCATTATGCCCATGTCTTACAATATATTATGGCAGTAAAATCAAGTGTTCAATCACAAGAGATAAGCATCAGTGAAGCAAAACCTCACGGTTTAAAGATGGAATGATGGCTACACGTTATGTTTGCATTAAGATAGGTTCACTTAAATCAATATACTTTTGAATCAAATAACGTAATAATTTAGTGCATTATTTATTTTTACAGCGGAACAAATATTTTACAGAAAATAAGACGCACACATAAGAGGTGAAAACAAAAATGAATAAGGAAAAGTAAGTGGATTTAAATATTTATGCGTTTTGTATCAAAGATACATACATACTCGATGATTTATTCCTAAGCATTTGTCAAAATATATAAAGTGTAAGACTACTTGGATGCTTCAAATAACAAACAACAACATTGAGATATGAAAGGGATATCCTTAATTTAAAACTATTAAAAATATATATGTACTAAACTAAAAAACAAGAAAAACTTTTGCATTGAGTTTCATTATCTGCACTGTTTTTTAATTCATTCAAAGAATTATAAACTCAGAAGTTAGCTTAAGTTTGTTTATTCATTCAGGTATATCCAATACAATACTTTCTCGGTTGAGATGGTGGTGCAAAAAAGTTCTTAGATATATTTTATCTGTACTTTTGCTGACAAATTTTATTGTGTATTTGGCCAAGCAGGTACTTTATTATGCACAAAGTCCATCTGCTCGTTAATCTAAATTTAATCAGTTTAATATGCAACAGTCTTTGATGCATTTAGTTTCGTAAAAAATATATTGAGACTTTTTGAAAAAAAGTCCGGTGCAATTGAAAGCCATTTTCGTAGACCTTCAGCTAAAACGCTAAATCATATACTATCTTACTTTCTCGTAGGAACAGCTATAGACCTTATGCAGATCATAAACCATCTGGATGCATTTCACCTTTTACCAAGAGTTCACAATCCCCAAAAGAGGGGGCTAGCTTTGTAAAAAATGATATACATTGGACATATTCAGGTATGCGTCTTTCCCTTTTATTTTTATTTGAAAAACTAAATATGACTTGAAAATCAATGGAGGGACAAACATTGAAGCAATGCATATCGGGGTTATTTTTGAGAACTTTTATACATATATGTATACTAGTAATACATTGATGCATGTTATAATGTTAAATAAAGGTGAAAATAAAATCAGTTTGTGTACTACACAATTTAAGACACTGTCCCCCGCCAAAAACATTCAAAACTTTTCCCGGGTTCCCATCTACATATTCCACTTATAACTGAGTTTTGGTTTTTCACATATTTTCAGTCCATATATGTATGTCCTATAACTTAAACACAAAATAATGAAAAATTTGGGGCGTAAAAAAGTTGACTAAATGAGTACAGTTTCTTCCAATTCAATGAACATGTCTGTTTAATATGACAAAAACATGTATTGTGTCAGAAAGAGTATCGAAAGGATAAATTTAAATTTAACTATGAACTTATTGAAGGTGAAATTTGTTGTTGTAATGATTAATTTTAACTTGTAGTTTATGGCCAACTACAAGTTAATTAAACAATGGCTCCTGGAGACCGATTAATGTACCCATCAGTGCATCACTACAACCAAAGATAGCCAAAAAAAAAATTGAGCTGAAATTGACTAAATTTAAAAACAAATATCTAACGTTTAAGTTGTAATACCAAACGCAAACAAAATTGATACATTTGCAGCGAGTTAAAGTATTTCTTTACTTTGTTACCCATATAATATCCCAATGATTACCAAATCACTTCTTCAGAAAATTCTGTTACTTAACCCAACTTTACATCCAGTCTTATTCCTTTTGACTAATTCAACTTAAATCACAAAAACACTGAAATAAATCGTTTTGGGGGAATTTTGATTGTTTTAAAAATGATTTGTCTTTTTCCACTAGTTAAGACATCAATGAATAGTAAGCAAAGGTAATGTTGTCTGATATTCTATATCTCCGACGTTCAAATGCATACATTCTATATTTTAATGTACACAACGTTCCATCAAAATTACAACAATAAAATCAATACCAGGGGTGACCTTCTCGATTGCCCATATTTAGGGCCACACTTATTCCCGCTGAAAAAAACAAAAAAATTTCACACTTACTTACACCTGACTCGAGGGGCTCAAATATGTTATATATAAGATATATTTTTTTTCAAAAATCTTGTCATTGCACATTTAATTCAACACATCATTTGCCACGCAATAAAATTCCATTGATAAATATTGCTTAATACAACAATTTAATTACAATTTTTATTAACTTACCTCTTCTTTCACCTTCAAACACACAAATTGTCCTTTATGTTGTGTCGTCTGCCATGAAACATGTCCGACACCATTCGATGCAATAATAGGTCTTACCGGCATACCATATCATCAAGTTACTTTTAAAATAATTATACATAGGAAGGTATTGATTAATCAGAGTGCTCATTTGACTTTTTTTGTTTTGGCTAACCTCACATTAAGCAATCTAAAAGTCATATTGGTACAAGTTTTTATTGGTGGAGGACGGAAACCTATCAGGATTGTATCCAGGTGGACACATTTAGCCTTCCTTATGATACTCCATATAAACGGTTCCCCATACCAAATGTTCAATATGGTTTATAACTCATATGAAAGTTAATCGTAAATGGTGATTGTAGGGTTCCATGTTCACCGTTCATATTTATTTCAAGCAGCTAAGACAAATTATCGGTCACTGAATGCTTTGAAAAAGAGTTGATTATCACTTTTGAATACTTTCCCTTACAGGTTTCATTTTACAGAGAACACAAAATGTGTGGTAAGTCCTTATTTGTTTATTTATTGATTTACAATAAAAAAAAAAAACGGCGACAGCATAATGGATCTGTCAACAATTTACAATACTTTGTCGAATCAGATATAGCATGACATTTATCCTAGACAGCCGTCTATAAATAAACATTAGATAACCAGAAAAAAGGTTAATGATAACAAACATAGTAAAATGAATAAACGGAAAAGAGACAAGATCTTGTTGACTTTCCTTATCCGATGAAGGACTCCAAATTAATTTTGCTTAGAGCCTACTTTAACATGGAACTTTTGCTTTTGGTTGTATTATCTGAAGGGCAAGAATAATGAAGGTACAATCATGGACTCAAGCCCATAATCTCATGATCAGATAGTGGACGTATTTAACTCGGACTTAAGGCAGTTCATTGTAATCTTAGACGTTACAAACATGTCGGATTAACAAAAATGCATCTTTAACTACTTTAGTCAGCTAATATAAAATCAGATCGTTACATTGAATTTGACGAAGCAGAGTCCTGATGGTTTAGACTCATTGCTCAATATCACTTAAACATCATTGATACTGTTCATTTAAAAAGCAGATAATTTGGAGTTGTTAAGTAATTTTGAAAAACGAAATATTGCCTTTTTCACGTAATGCACCAATAATCGCAAAATGACCGAAATATGTCTTTTTCCAGTAGGTTCTACTTTTAGTAAAATGTGGTTTTCAATTTTTCTTTTCAGGAAATACAAACAAGAATGTTATCAAAAGTTCGAAAGTAAGTTTTTTGCTCTGTAACAACAGGGGTTTATGGTGTTATAACAATCAATCTTTCAATTTTACAACCGCCTAAATGAATGATATATTCAATCATGATTTTAAAAAAGGATAAATGTACCGAAGGACAGACAACAGGTCCTCTACAAGTATACGTTTTCACATTTGATATAT
>JACSZP010061616.1:3038-14537 GCA_016161895.1 Pinna nobilis
ATAAAAATAGTGAGTCTCCCTATTTATGGTGAATACTTTGCAAGTAAACATGACCAGGAAAAATAGGTTAACAGTCTGAATTCGATTGTAAGTTTGCGAATTGTGGATCATATTCCCTCTGTCTATACTGTCCATGAATGAGAACGTGATATAATGTACGAAAAGCGAGTCAGAGAAAAGGTGATAAATGTGTAAACGAAATGCCACTGATAATAAATAAATCCTGAAAATATAAAAATATAGTTTTGGCAGTGGGCAATTTGTTGATGAAAATGGGTAGAAATATTTTCCTTACCTAAACAACAGGCAACAAAAGCCAAAACAACATATGCGTTCATTGTTATTTGCAAATATGTTCCAAAAGAATCGTGAGTGTCTTCTAATCTGATCAAGAAAATCGTGATCTTACGAAATTATCCAGGGGCTCCGAAAAGGGTTCGGTCCTCCTGGTTATACAGTAAATTCTATGATACCGTGTCAAAGAGAGGTTCGGCAGATCTATAACTATTTGAACTCTGTCAGTACCTCAAACCCGTCAGAGAACTGAAAGTTTCTACTTCGGATGTCAAACAACACTCACACGAACATACACATACACATACATCTCTATCTTTTATTCCTTCTTGTTACAATCAATGAGATTTCGAATAAATGGTTATAAGAATCATTGCTATTCCACAGAGAAATACTAAAACAAGGAATATCTAGTTTATTGTCTATTTATATATAAATGTAGTTTAAAAAAACACTGCAGGTCCCCCAAGAGTCAATGAACTCCTTATCAGTCTTGACAAAACTATGGGATCAGAAGTGGCAGAACTTCTTACATAGACACTAGTTTATGAAAACTGGCATTGTGTTCTGTGAAGAGGGCTACTTTTTCTCTGTGCTCAAATTCAAATTATTTAATTAATTAATTCTTATGATAAAGTCAGAGATCTATTTATTATACTAAACATCGGCAAAACATTGAAACTGAAAGTTACATATAGAAAATACAACAAAGTTTGGTTTATTTTTATAGCTGGTACAATGCCAAATATTATACACGTATGGATACCAAATAAACCAGTTTAATTCCTTCATATAGCACAATGCGTCTATAATTTTCAGAACAGTACAAAAAGTAACAGAGGTAATAAGTATCAGTGGCCGGGAAAGGATTTTAAAAATTTTGAAAGTTTGTACAAATGAGCATCTCTTTAAACCCAAGATGTGGAATCAGATGCCAAGGAGGAGTAATCATATCTTATTGAGTAGCCTCACTCTACCACAAAATAATTGAGCCTATGTATCATGTTAGTGTGGGACATTTTTCTTTAGAAATCCGATAAAGGCAATATGTTCGGCCATCTTATCTATAAAGGCCACTCAATGGAACAGAGTGAAAATGGTCCTTATACAAACGTTGCATTTATATATAGAGATTCATTAAATTATATTTCCTTACAAGGTTATTTATACAGTTGCTTCCATAGACAAATGACTTCTATCTATAGAGCGGTAACCATTTCGACGATATTGTATTGCATGTATATGATTATATACGTTGCTCAATCTTGTCCTGGTGGGCGCTGTAATAATTCTTTGAATATTCAGGAAACACGTTGTCAGCGCCACGAAATTGTTGTCATTTAACACCGGAGAAATACCGTACAAATTGTTATCTGTAACAAGAATAGTCTAAGTAGCTAGGACATATTCTTACTTTAGCACGTCTAAGACCGTTATGTGTTTGCTTATCAGAGTATAAATTCGGTCTAACACTCAGTTACAACACAAGATAATGCCACGTTATAGATAAAGACCAGAAATTGTATAATTCATCTGATCAGATCGATGGAATTTCCGCATAATTCTGTCAAAACGATCATTACGCGCTCCTTGAGAATCACTCTTTCACAAATAAGCTTCATAATGATAACACGTTTATGGACTTGCTACGCCACATAAAGCTAGTCTCTATAAAATGCTTAACCGATATTTTCAATTTAAGTGCCCCCTCGGCGACGGCTGTAATTATGACGCATTTTTAAGATTTCCTGTTGTTCTTTTGATGATACAATGTCAATACAGTCTGACATTCCAAGAATTCCTAACCAATCGACTTGAGTATTTCTATGCCGTGTCACTTTTTCCTTAAATGAATATATTTGTTGGAAAATTTAAAGCAAATATATACAATGGTACCCCGGTATTAAGAACACCCGAGTGACTGGGTGCACGATTGGCGTAGTGGTTAGTGCACTCGCTTCTCTCCCATGCGACCCTGGTTCGATACTTGGATATGCCAGGGAAGTACTGAGACAGCATTGTGGTCGCCAATTTGCACATGTGGGTTATCTCTGGGTACTCCGGTTTTTTCTCACAGCAAGGACTTCCACATGCGGACACCAGAGCCAACGAGAGGCATTGATATAAGTTGACATAACTTGTTTGTTGATGTGAAGTAAAAGCTCAGATCCAAGTGACTGGCTAAAACTGGTCTAATCCGTGAGATGGTCCCCTAGGTAGTAAAGTCTAGGATTGTTATTAATAGAATGGGTGACAAATAGAATAAGTCAACGACAGACAAAATCGTGGCCAAAACAAAAAGGAGACAAAATTTCAAACAGAAATACACAAATACACTTATAATTAAAATAGTGTAACAGGAACCCCACTAAAACGGGGGTGAGTTCAGGTGCTCCGGAAGGGTAAGCAACTCCTGCTCCAAGCGTCACACATTTTCGAATACAAGAATAAGTCACAATCGGTGATGGTCATAAACGAGAAAAGAGGGGATCATATCCCTCATCGTGTTTTTATAGATTTACCGTCTTTATTCTGAAGTGGTCTCCTTTGTTAGGCGGTCTTTAATCTAGAATTCACATTAGATGTATTTCAAGTGCACTGCAGGCCTTTGATTACTTTATACATATATTTTGCAGTCATGGACCTGGCACGTCTTTACTGAATACATGCATACATCCTCATTTAAATTTCAGTCATACTCATAACCTTTTTATATAATCCAAACAGATGTTGCACAGTCGTAGTTTTTCAAAATGATGATACATTAAATTAAGTTTCAAAATAAACTAGGATATGTATACTTCTCTTTTCTTTAAAGTACCCCAAATGTAATTTCTCTGGAGAAAAGTCTAATCCCTATTATTTCATATACTGTACGTAAACATATTTATCACACTCTAGTTTTAGCGCTCTGAAGGACGCTGGACTTCTTTGCGTGTTTCTAAATAAACGTAAAAAGATTGATTCTCGAATTATTGGTACTAACAATGATACAAATGAATCTGCTTCACTAGCTGTGTATATTTATTTTTATTTACTTCATCTACAACTTTATTGTTCAACCCTCAAGGGTTAGTGTGATTGTTAAGGCACACTTAGTATCCACATAATTATGCCCCAGACTTATTCCTAAATGTATTAGTATGATAATGTGATAGACATAATATTAACACTTGAAATACTGTAAATCCAGATATTTTCGCGGAACTTTATTTTGGCGAATCTGTAGTTGCATAATTGTTCNNGCGATTAAGTGATCTCGCGTAAATACGCGAAAATAACATTCTCGCGAATAAAACCGGATCTACATTTGTGCAACAAATCACTGTCATTATCATACAGAATGGCTCTAAGGTATTTTTATATGTTAAGAAAAGCTAGGTGATCTTTAATGTTTTGTTTAAATGAACAATCGTTACGAAATGGGAAAAAGAGTGTTTTTCTTCAAAGATTACACAAATTATATATCTCGGAAAGATTTCAGTCACGAATTGAACCTCAGAAATCGTCTTAAATGCATGTTTTAGATAATTTGGCCGATATAGATTTAAAGATAATAAGTATAAATGGTGCTATAATATCTATGACACGCTATGTGTTTAAGGAGATAATATATACAAATATCTGTTTCTAGTGAAAAAATAAGCGGTACTTAATTTAAATATGAAAAGATGAAAATCATGAATATGAATTAAAAAGAAATACATGTATTTGCGTATGAGTCTTTACAAGCAACATTCCTTTCAATTCTCTGGAAACATACCATTAAAGTTTGCTATCTAAGTTTTTCGACCCTCTTGATGTTTGTTTGAAAAATGAGAAACGCAGTTGCTTTCAAAAAGCAGAGTAAATTATTATAATTGATTATCATTTTTATTTTGTATTTAATTTTTTTCAGTCACGGTCTCCTTTTCAACGCCAGTAAAGCGTATGAGTTATGCTTGCACTCTCCTTATACATAGGGATGCGTAATAACGCCAAAATAAAATTCTCGCAAATATCACTGGATTTACAGTACTGTATACAGGGTTATTTTCGCCCTAATGCGATTGCAAACAGTTTCACTCCGTTTTAAATTCGCACATTTTCGTCTAAATTCTATTTAATGAATTAACCATTTCGATTTCGCCCAGTTTTGAATTCGCCCTCTGACCATGGGGGCGAAAGGGGCGAAAATTTCCCCTGTATACAGTATTATATTTAACTATAACAAATAATGTTTTCTTTTTTAATTGAATATTTTCGCTTACAGTATTATTGTTGTTACTGTATATCAAATATACTTGGGAAATTAATTATTATTTTAGCCTTGTTGTGAGAATACTAAGTCACGAAAATAAAACACTAGTCTGAAACTAACATACATTTTTCAATATAGGCATATGTTTCGATTCTTCCTCTTGAGAATTGATATCCAGCAAATGTATTTTCTTGAAAATGTAGTTTCACACAGAAAGATAATTCCCATGTCAATTTGCGTTGCACTTAAATCACTTACTTACACATTCGATGTGATTTTTGTGTGGAAAATTGAGAAATTTGAACAATGAATTATCTTTAAAACTGTATTTGTTTTAACGTATTAAACCATTCATTCAATGAAATAAACATGAATGATAGCGAATTTTCTCGCGGGAAAGCTAAAACAGCTAAATTTATTTTATCGATTTAAGAAGAATAATGTGAAATTTAATTGAGATTTAAGAGAGATACCCCGAGCAATTACGGTAGTAATCAATAGCGCTTTCAGTTTAGGAATCGGCTTGCACTGTATAACATATATCGGAAGTTCCCTTGGGAGACTTTTTATATCTTTATTGTTAATGCTGCACTTTCGCTTTATTTGTACTTTATTTACAATTTATTGCATCCTTCCTGTAACTGTTCTTTCATTCATAGCCATTGATCTCAATGTAAAAACATTCTGCATAGGAAATGAAAGTGTTTCGTACCTAGAATTGTTAGCGAATCGTTCTATAGAGTCCCCTGCCACTTATGTTATATTGCATATGTATATTGTATATGTATATTATTGTATATGTATATTGTATATGTATATTATTGTATATATTGGAAACTATGACGTTATAGATGACGACTCAACGTTCAAGTCAGGGTGAATCTTTATCTGCCGCATGACGACTGGAAGTCATGAATGACGTCTCTACCTTAAGCCCTGTTCACACTATCAAAGATAGCAATAACATCCATACATGTGTTAATTGTCGTGTAAATTGTATAAAACAGTACAGAAATAAAGATGACTTTGCTGTTTGCAGGCGAGCAGAACACCACATGTTGTATTAATTCTTTAAAGCCCGATTCTTATATATTCGGATGAACGGAGGGAAGAAATGTGTTGTTGTAACAACTTTATCTTAGGTTAACAGGAAACAAATTATGCATTGTGATGGCCTAGTACCTACTATTATCTATTATCGACTTAAAGAGAGCTTTAATGTCATCCAGAATGTTAAGATTACTGATATTACCCGTGACCATATTTGGTAAGCCGTACTTCAAATATTCTTTTATTTTTATTTTTCAATCATTTAGGACTATCGTTTTTGGACGTATTGTACTTTGCAGGTCGGGTTGTTTAAGATAACGAACAGAGATCGATCTTACAATTATCATAAGGAATACAAAATAAAGAGTCGGGGAAATACGGACCCCTGGAAATTTCAGAGGTGGGATCAGGTGCCTAGGAGGAGAAAGCATCCCCTGTCGACAGGTCACGTGACACACGCCATTAGCCCCATATTTTTAATCAGGTAAAAAGGAGTAATCAGTGGTCAAGATCATGTGACTGGCATGCTAAATGCAATCTTCGTCTTATCTAACTTCTTCGCCGTATGATTTGACACATGTGTGATTCTATGGCACAAATATATATAGTCGAGTCACTTTTATTCAGGCCTGTATGATTCGGAAAAAAGTTTACTTGAAACAGAATTTTCAAATGTTACTTTGCTAAGTTAAGTCTGATGTTTCCACGATAAAATAGAAATGTTGTTGGAAGTGATTGGGAATACCAAACTTCAAAACATTGCTTTTTTTCCTTTTGAACCTTAATACTTTGCAGAATGATTCTTATATGATTAGACTGATCTATTCATTTTTGCTATAAATGGATCTCCGATTTCATAGAGACACGTGAAATCCAAACCCACCTGTCTATTGTACACATATGCAACCTAATATATATTTCGATTCGTTCATTGCTCTCTCTCTCTCTCTCTCTCTCTCTCTCTCTCCTAAAATGCTACGGTAATTGATAACTTTGATTATCATTTTTATTTTGTATTTAATTTTTTTCAGTCACAGTCTCCTTTTCAACGCCAGTAAAGCGTATGAGTTATGCTTGCACTCTCCTTATACATAGGGATTGTCATACGTCCGATCAAAACCAAGTCTGTGGGACAAACAATGTGACGTATTACAACACGTAAGAATATTTAATTAGAATTATTGGTTAAGTCTTCCATCATATAATTCTTCGTATGAACATTAGACATCTTGCTCTCAACATGGAGTATTCGAATTTTCTTTACTCATATTAGAAGGCACAATATTAATGAGCTAGTTTCACCCACAATTTACGCTCGGGAAAATTGCATTCTGGCAAGAAATTGAAGCTTGAATATTTTGTGAAAGTTGAGCCCCGCAAAATATTCCATCTTTGTAGAAGAACTTCTAGGTAAATTACAACTTTGGCCATCATTGCAAGTAGATTCATTAGGCTTATTCCATAGGCTCAAAATGGAAATTATGAAAAATATACATGCCATTGGTCATTAAAGAGTAATCGTAGTACTAACTTCAACACATATTTACCAGTATTTGTAGAAGATGAGTTTTTATGTATACTTCTTTTTATAACTGTTGATCTGACAAACAAGTTTTTTCATGTAATTTTTAATCATCATTAGTTTTGGTAGTACTGCTGCTGATGTTGCTGCTCCCGTCATTGTAGTCAATCCCACTAAATATCTATATTGCAGATGTGAACTATCTCAAGAACATTGCCGTCATGAGAGCATTCATTTTGCTCATTATGGCGCATGCGTCACCACTAGTAGCTCTTCCAACATGACACACGGACAAGATTTGGTACTTGAGTTGGTTTGCCAGAGTCTTCGGATATGTCCACGCATTTACAAACCAGTCTGTGGTTCGGATGGTTTAACCTATGGCAACGAGTAAGTGAAGATTTCTTGTAAGCAAATAAATCTCCAAGTTGGAGATATCAACGGGGTATCGAACATTCCAAACTCGAATGACGGACAACACTTTTGCCAAAAAAGGATACAATACTAAAAACAACAATTTACACAACAAAACAAACAACTCAAGATTGAGTAACACGAACCTCACTAAAATCGGGGTTGATCTCCGGTGTGACGGACTGGTAAACAGCTCCTACTTCACAGGCGGTACCCATCTTGTCAAAGGTAATAAAGAAGTACCTTATACAACATTAAGTTTGATCAGTCAAATACATGGACATAGAAGGAAGGAATTAGGGGCAGAGACGGCGTCCTGTTTTTAAATAACATTATTCAAACACCGAGATTTTTCTTAATTTGAAAATTGAGTATTTGATTACTAATGATTAAGTTTTGAATTAGAATTTCAAATGTGAAAATCATTGTTGACCATAAGTGCCAATCATAGGACGAATTTGTCGAAGTTAAACTGCATTGGTGATGTCTCTCCCTTATAAGTGAATGACTTTGATTGGGCGTTAAAACAATTTTTTTAAACTACAAAAAAGCATCTTCATGGCATTTAACCAAAACAAAAATAATGACAATATTTTAATTTTCCCAACACATACTTATACAGTCTGAGATTGCTGTAGAAATTTTGTTCTGAGAACAACGGGTCTGTGCTTTATCATAAATGAATGTAAATATGGTGTACTACTTTAGCAAATATAATTATCCTTGATATAGTTCACTTAAAAGCGGTCATGACATTTCGATGTGTATGACCACTTCTGATGCGAATGAAGTACCCTCTATGACTTCCACTTATCCAATTTGCTTTTTTTATTGAACGGACATAATTATAGTAAATAGAGGAACACTCTCCAGGAAAACATTTGACATCCTTAGATCTTACTTAATTGCGTATTGCTGAAAAAAAATCATTATCTCTGAAAATATCTGAAGTTGAATATTCCCATGAATGGGGTTTCTTTGGTACATAGCAATTATAAGTAGAGTCTAGTGGTTAGATTCTTCACGATTTTCACTTCATAGCTATTTGTCAAATCTAGTGTGACCCTGTTGATTTCTATATACAGCGGATCCTCATTTACCCGGGCGCCTTCGTTTCGAAGCAAATTTTCCGGATAAATGAAGCTTCCGGATTACTGAGACAACACAGCTATAATGACCAGAACAGCTTAAACATTTTGTTCTCTGGTAATTTTGCCCGGAATATTGAGCATGCAGATCATTGGCGTACGGATTAATAAGGATCGACTGTATTTCTATATGAATCTACATAGATCATATCATCTTTGATGAAGTACATGAACCAGTAGTTCTTCTATATTTTTGTACTGTTTCGCCTACAGAAAATGGAGAACAATTTGCTTCTTATGTAATTCGAGCCCTCGACCTTATGACCTACAGACGGGTGTTCTACCAGTAGGCAACGACCGACTTTTTCAGATTCAATTTACTCGGTTGTGGTAACAGAAACATAGAGAGATCATTATTACATAGTGTTTGATGGTGTAGTATTGTTGTTTAACGTCCCACTCCGCCGTACTGATTCTGTCATCAATACTTTGTGATTAAGTTTTGCTTTGTAATAGTAAACAGCCTAGAGTAGCATGCTGGGCTATAATTTTTCACTCCCCGGTATGAAATAAAATGCGTGAATGAACGTCTATTCACAAATTAAGAGACTTCTTTCTTTCATCTTTGACAGTATCATCAGATAGCGTTATCTTTGTATGAACGGTTCAATACAATGTCTCATTCCTCATTACAGATGTGAATATGAGATGCAGAGATGTCAAAACAGGGATTTACATTTAGTATCCATGGGACCGTGTCCAACTTCATAAGATTAACAGAAACGAAATATATCCTGTGAAATAATGGACAACAAACTAATAAAAAATTTAAATCCTCGCCTAATTATTTTTTTGTTGAATTCTCAAGATGCCATCTTTAGTAATACGCAACATATTTATGTTGGCCTCCGTGGCCGAAAAGTTAGAGCATTGCACTTTAAAAACCTCAAATTGATTATGTGAGAATGTGTGCCAATTAACTTATAAAAAGCCGGCGGACTCTTCCCGGGCAGAACCGGATTCTCTCTTCCCTCGCCATATTACTGAAAGATTGTCGAGTTTGGCATTAAGCAAAAAGCAGAACAATATATTTATGTCTATCTATAGTTTATGGGAGAAGCCCGTCTTTGAAATCATTCCCTTGTCTATTTTGTGTGGTTCAACATTGTTACTTATTTGATTTGGAAGTTCAATAACCGACAAAAGTCGAAGTAGTAACTTAATTCATATTTCATTTTGAGTCATTGGCTTTTTCGTCGCGGTAACTGAATTGAGAAGCATTGCAGTTATTGTTGTTGTTTATATGTTAATTGAGCAATACTGAACGTGATATTGTCATATATGAGTAATAGTAAGTCAATATTACACTTGTTTTGTAGATGTAGTTGTTGTAACAATATTAATTTAGCAATATGACAGCCGTTGTTTTAAGGTTTTTGAGTTATATGGTTGTTTTTATTGTTGAGTGGCGCTGCGCGGACTCGAGCCCCGTACCCTCCGATTCGAAGTCGAACACGTTAACGACTCGGCCACGGGGGCCCTTGAGATATATTGCAGTTGTTATCAACTGTTATTGTTTAATTATTAATTCAGCAATTTGGAAGCAGGTGCAGATCCAGGATTTGAAATTAGGGGGGGGGGGGGAAGAAGTTAAATTAAAATTAATTAATTTAATTTAATTTAATTTGAAATTTTGCATATAAAAACGATATTTTCCCCAATTTTTTACATACCTTGTCAATTTATGAACGCGTATTTTTTTTATAAAAGCAAACATGGATCTTATACGGTAGTATTGATTATCATGTTTCTTTTAAAGAATACAGGCGCGTCGGAAGCTCTTTTAGATTGGGGTGGCGGAACTGGAAGGGGACGCAGGCGCGGATCTAGCTTTTTTCATCAGGGGGGGGGGGTCCAAGAGGCCGGCGGTGTGGGGATACCGTAAGGCTCCCAGTGGGTCTACGGAAACGCACTGATAGGGGTCCAGGGGCGCATTTGGCGAGCGAAGCGACCTGGAAAATTTTGGACAGTTTTAATTTCGAATTGTCTATCTTTCTATTTATTTTTATTTCAGGTACAATTTAAAGTACAAAGAATGACTAGCTAGCCGAAATTTTCTTTTCCCCCCTTTAGATATAAAAAAAATGATATTAAAGATATGAAATAATTTTCTTAACAGGCGAGCGAAGCGAGCCGGAAAATTTTGGACAGTTTTAACTTTGATTTGTTTAACTAACTATTTTATTTGTGTTACAACTTAAAGTATAAAGCAATCACTGACTGCCGAGCGAAGCGAGCCGAAAAGTGTTGTAAGTACTATCATATGAATGAGATTTGCCAGAGGTGGGGTCCATGACCACTGCCCCTCCCCCCTCTGTATCCGCGCTTTTTAAATTTTGTTAATGCATTGCTCACTTGAGGCACATCGTGAATATAAAGTTGGAAGAATGCAATTAGAATGTCGTCGCCGAGCGGAGCGAGGCGTGAAAATTTTTGGAAATTTGTTATAAATTTTCTGACATTTTATACAAATATAACGAAAAAGGTATTTTTTGAAAATGTTAGGGGGGGGGGCGCCGAGTGCGCCCCCTTGTATCCGCCACTGGGAAGTAATTATAATACATGTATACGTGCTATTTGGTCGATATCACAGTTGTTGTTTTCGTTGTTTCAACGTTAACTGAGCAATATTGCACCTGTTATTGATGCTGTTGTTTGGTGTTAACGGAGAAATATTACAGTTACTATCATGTTTGTGCTTTATGATCAGTGATGAGATTCCACTGTAGTCAAAATGTAGAGAAATGGTTACTAATGGAGTATACATCGCTCACTTGATACCATATTCCAGAGCATGCGTTTCCTATCAGGATTTCTTGGATAGAGGTTTG
>JACSZP010061629.1:0-10732 GCA_016161895.1 Pinna nobilis
GCACGGTAAACAAATATTGCCATCAATACTGCGATAATGCGTAATAATAAATTCAGTATTGCTGAAGGAACATAATAAAACTTTAGGTGCTATCTGCCGAGTTCAATTAACTCATATTTCGTATGAATAAACACCTATCAAGACTTTGCTTTCCACTTCAACACAAAACACAAATGATTTCCGATAAAGCATTTTCGGAATACTCTTCCCCATCGCCAATTAATTGGATTATACCCCATCGTTGGCCGTGCCCGTATCTTACTTCAAGTAAAACAAAAGGCCATTGAATGTTGGATTTCGTCACTTTTAGCACTTCATAGTGATGGGTATGCGTTATAACTCCTATTAAATGATAGATGGATCTTCAAATATGGTGTCGATGTTTGAAATATTGATAAGTTTGTAGTTGGCAGCAACTCTTTGTATTTCCAAAGAATAAAATCAACAAGCGTTAACGCGCAAAATCAATTGATTTACATTGAGTGATTCTACTGGACTGATAGATATTTCACACCATATAACCTACCCAAAATAAAATCACCACCTTTATAATTTAATGCCACTAATACAGATGTCTTGCTTGAAACATTGGATCAAATTAATTGATGGGCAAGCGTGGTCAAACTGAGCATGATCCATTTCTTTTATTTTCATGTGCATTACTCCACAGACAGTTGCTGTTAAAAAAGAAGAAAAAATAAGGTACCAAGGGGAATAATAATTTAAAAGTCGAACGAAGGACAAAACCATGGACAAATAGAAAGGACGACAAAACTACAAACAGTAATCGACACGATTAAAAAATATAAAAAATAGAGTAACACATACCTCACTAGAAAGCGTAAGTGAGTTCAGATGCTCCGGAATGGTATGCTGTTCTTGCTCAAAGCGCGGCACCCGTCATATCACCCACGTTTCGAATGTGGAATTAGTCTAACACGGTGATAGTCGTAACCGACAAAAGAAGAGTAGCATTGGGTATACGACATGACGAACACTTGAAACACCGATATTCAGTAGCGGTTGACCAGATGATGTTTTATTGTTGTATGTCTATACCTCGAAATTCTTTCGCATGTATGAAGCGTCTTCTGGACAGAATTAAAGTTTATGTAATTGCTTGGCACAAAGGGCCATGGGACAATGAGGGATCTGTATTGTACGCAGACCACCTGTGGCACGGGGCCGCGGTAATTTTATTCCAACAAAAAAGGAACCAACAAAATTCACTTCAAAATGCAGGTCGAAGGACGAAGGAATAGTTTGTAACCAGGTTGTACCTATTTTCACCAACTAGGTTTTCAGAGGCTCCATTTGGGACGCGTGCCCTTATGCAACGAATGGGTAGCTTTACTTTTTATGGTGTACCTGTTTTAATTTTATTCTAATATCAGCGCCTTTTGTACTCTCTTAATTTCGCTAATTTTAATTCATCGTTAAAATTACATTCATATATAACTTTGTTTTCAACTCACTAGCCTCAGTTTGGTAACCAACTTGCGTAAAAAGGTGACAGTAGAAGATACCAAGTGAGCAATAAAGAATTCAAAAATCCAAAGGCAGACGAAACCATGGCCAAACAAAAAAGAGACAACAAAAACAGCTTTCAACACAACAAGATGTGTAAAACCGAAAAATAGAGTAACACGAACCCCATCAAAACCGGGGATGAGTTCAGGTGCACCCGAAGGGTAAGCAATTCCTGCAATTCAAATGAACAGTGTTATGTGAATACCATAACTGGGCAAAATTGTTGTCAAGAAGACGACGTTGAAGGTATTTAAAACTGCATGGCGATGAGTGATAATTCTTTAACGTATGATTTTACGATTCATTTAAAGAGGTTCGCTTCTGAGAAGAGCTCCCAAAGCTTAGGCTGAAGTCAAAGTTTTATGGTCGCGATTACGACCCTAACCCTAAATCATTACGGAATGTTGGTGTCACAGATGATAAGGAATATGTTCCCTCTGTCGTACAACTAATCCCGTCTTTCTTTTTGTTTTGTCTAAAACCATAATAGGATAAAGCTTATTCTTGGATTCGAAGCAGCGCTTTGAACTGGAGTTACTTACTTTTCCGGAGCACCTGAACTCACCCCAGGTTTCAATTGGCTTCGTGTCACTCTATTTTTAGTCTTATGTGTCGTGCGGATTACTGTTTGTAGCATCGTCTCCTTTTTGCCCTCGTGTTGACGGTAATTCGTTTTTTGAATTTTAAATACGCCCCTGAAATCTTAACACTTTTTGTACTGTATCTTTTATATATCTATAAGAAGAAATATTCGGTACACACACTGTAGCAGTTGTATATGTAGTAGTACAAAGACCTTTCATGCTTCCTTAGTAAAGCTTCCCCACGGAATCAATTTCACTGCAGAAAATAAGAGAAAAGATTTGTCATCGATCGAGCTCTCTACCATAGCAAGGATTCCTTTTATGCACAATCAAAGGCGAGGAATCAAATGCAGCATTTGATTATTGAGAAAAAGACAAAGAAGCTAAACGTGTCGGTAGGGTGATTCGAGGAATCCCCATTAAGTAGTTTTCTTTGAACTATTGAGGTAAAACAAAGCGATGAATAAAGAAATGTTCATTGGAATCGACGGACTTGCACTGTGACTTTATAACACAATATGACCCTCCCCCTTTCAAGGATGTTGGATACTTTTCGTGAGGGCGACTTTTTACAGTGACTACCTTTTTAAAAAAAGCTTTTTGCTTGTTAGATCAAGAACACCTGGTATTCTCAACCGAAATCGACATTTTACCGAACTCGTGGGGTTTTCGTGGAATATATGTGATAGATGTCGGATGCCAACAGTGGACGCTGACTCCTTCCGGACACCTGTTCCCACCCCGTTAGGAATTTCCGGTTTTTTGAGACCGTTATGAGTCTAAAATTAGAATATTTATTAAGATTTAAATTTTTGTATATCTCTCGTTACTTTTCCAATTTTTTTTTAAAGCAAAAGGAGAGAGAATGCATATGAAAGTTCAAAAAATGAAAAACATTTTTTTCAGTCTTATTAAATGTAATTTATGACATGATATGAAGCTCTGTTGCAACAATTGCAATTCAAAATTGTTGTTAAAAGTACATTTTTTGAATTGATGGATTTTACTTGTAGCTACTTGTCTCCGAGGTATATGTATATTGTAGTCTGAAATCATACCGATATCTATCAATTGAACGGATGTAATCCAATTGCAAATTTGTACAGAAACTTGCAATATCCCCCCTCTCTATCTGACATTTTAGAAAGTTAGACTAAAGACCGGTAGGTTGTAGCTTCGATTCTGGGCGTGGGCAATTGAATTTAACTCTCTTGCGTATGGATAAGAAACAAAGATCCATCCTAGTTCAAGTGCCACAGCAGGTGTCGGCACATTAGATAACCCTCACTGCTCAACGACATTGGGAGTTAAGCATTACTTATACTAAAATTCAAAGCGCTACACCACGAATCGGTGACATCTCCATATGCGTGATCAATTCTTGTGCGGGACGTCACATATCAACAAAAATACAACTTAATATACAATGGTCTGGTTTGCCGAAACGGCCTGCCATAGGGTCGAATGTTTCATTCTGGCGTGTTTCATTACGATTGGTAGACCGTTATTTACACACTGATTTTAACTACGGATAACTCCGTTTACCTGATCAAGATATAGGGCTCAAGGCGGATTTGACAGGTCAACAGGGGATGCTTACTCCTCCTAGACACCTGATCCCACCTCTGGTGTACCCAGGGGTCCGTGTTTGCCCCCTTCATTATTTTATCTTCCTTATAGGAATTATGAGATGGATCACTGCCCGTCCGTTACCTTTACCTTTTTCATAATCTTAACTATTTTTGATTACTGCAAATTACTAAATGAAATCAAGGAATTAATATTTGCGTAATTTCGCGAGTGGGCGCCCTTGCGGATTTTAAATTCTCACTTTATTTGATCTGGCAGTTTGATCTTAATTGAATCATAATTGGCGAATCTAATTGCTAAGATTATGAGTTAAACCGCTGGGAATTATATAGTTAGACCAGTTTTGGTTTCGGCCGGGTTCAGAACGCGAAATGTAATTCCTTGACATTTAGAATTCGCGATTTTAAGTTCTCGCGAATTGATAAAATACGGCAAGTTCGCGGAATTTAGTACTCGCAAAATATAAGAAATCTACAGTACGCCGCATATTGTAAAATATATAATGTTCAAACGATAGTAATCACATTTATCCTATTCACCAACTTCAACAGTGAATAAGAAATCGAATGAAAAACAGCATTTCAGTTGAGAGACGTGGATAGGTAATGCGTCAACCGTATCTAGACAAATTAGTTCCGGGCCACAAATCACCTAAAACTTCTTTAATTATACATGATAATTAGGCCCGTCTGCACAGTAACTATTTTTCAGTTTTTGAAAACACATCAATACTACATCAATTCACAGATTGGCTTAGATTGCCATATCGACAGGTGCACTTTGACTGTCTCTACAACGAAGTCGCATTTGCAAATGTGGAGAGTTGAGCTTTTTAATGTATTTTCATTTCGAACTCAAATCTTTGGCAGTTGTGTTTTATAGTAATTTTGATATTATCTTAGTTAAATCTTGAGGCATCAAGCTTATTTTGGTTTTCCAAATGTTGAGAGATGCTGAAGTTCCAACCCGTGGTTTAATTTGGGAACACAGTTTCTTCCAAAAGACAAGGAAACCATTTATAATGCCGTTGAGGTTCGAAATCTGCACCGCGGGCACTCTAATGCAAATTTCGACTAACTCTTTCTTATAGAGTTCTGTTGAGAATAAAATAACTGAAACAATTATATGTACATATGATTTAAACTCTTTTTATTTGGCAAAGCAGGTATTCAGAGAGTGAATAACATATTAATACAATTGAAAAGTACATAGAATTTAGAATTTTTTTTACATCTTATATGAATCCAGCTCCTGTACATTTAAATACCTACCAGGGAAAGATTATTTTGCCATTGTATTTGGCCGACTGGAAAACGTTTTTTGTCACCATTGCCTCTTAGGTGTTAAATTTGCCCCTTTTTCTTTTATTTCGCATGCAGTGCCAATAAAGGTAAGTTTTGGTAGAGAGGATAACTTTTGAAATCAAAAAAATAAAAATCATGACATTAATTTACTATTTGCCGACTATTTGTAAAAAATTTATGGTCCTTCAAATTGATGATGGATTTTCTGTTATCTACTTTGCCGTTGATCGTTTACCTCAGTTTTGATTAGTCAAATGAAATAAAAATTGACGATGAATATGACGACTAATTTGATGGTGATAATGATGAATATGGTAATGTTGTTGTTGTTGATGATGATGATGATGATGATGATGGTGATGATGAAGATGATGATCATAATGATGATGATGATGATGATGATGATGATGGCAATGATTATTGCTAAGAGGAAGGAAATAATGTTGATGATGCAAACAGAATTTAGATAAATGTGAAAGTGGAAAAAATACTAATAGGTTATTTAAAATTTAAAAATCGAATGACAGACAATGCACGTGGTTACAAAAGTGAGACAACACTACGAACAGTCATCTTCAAAACAACACATAAAATTAGAGCTAAAAACAGCGTAAAAGAACAACACCAAAACCAGGGTGTGAGCTCAGGTGCCCCGAAAAGATAACCCTCATCGTCTGTGACACCGATTTTTTTTTGTAACAGTCGGCCAGACTATGGTGGTGCATTTATAATAATCCAGACAAGAATAATATTGCAAAAACAAATCATCAAAAATATATTTGCAATGTACTCAATGACTCCATCATTGAAATACGTTGAAATGACATCTGTGATTCTATCTTTGGTTAAAACATTATTGAAATTACTAAGCACCGATTCTAAGCATGTTTTTATAAGTTTAGAGTCACGAAGGTCAACATTGCAAAAATAGCTGGAGCCAACACGGTTCCAGCTATCACAGTCAGATGGAAGCTGCGGCTAAAATAGTACATTTGAGTTCACTGGGGTATTTTTGGTGTTGGCGGTAATGAAATTGTTCCCGTTAGAAACAGGAAACTGATGCCGTGTATAAAACTCGGGACCATTCTCCGGACTATATATCAAAAGAATAGCAAAACATTATATAACATTGCCTGTGTTGATTAAGGACGAATAGTCTATTATCCGAAACCGGATCCGGGAAATTACGTATTAGAGCTGAACCGAAGAGTTATGTATATAAATTATGCATTTGAAAACAAAGATTTTAATGCAAAAATGGCAGCATATCACCTTATGAATTTTAGAACATGAATCACCGTTTGCGGAGTGCTCTGACTGAAATATGATTGCACGGGGCACTCACGTGTACGCGCTTTTATACAGCGTGTTAATCCGGCGCTGTATTTTTCACATAAAACTCTTCTGTTATCAAAGAATCAATTTGGGACGAAAATCAAGTTGAATACAATGGCGTTTTATTACCATTCTTTAATGAATAGAATCTAAATCCAATTTGTATGCATAGGAGAGAATCTTGCCGGATACAGCATTTGTGTTATTTTCGGTTTGAAGGTTTCTTTAAATTAGCCATGACAGAGAGTGTCAGAGAAACGATCAAAACAGATAGATTCCTTTTGATTTTCGTATTTTAAAGTATGGCGACGAGGACAAATCGATATATGAGTTTTTCTTCATCAATGTTGCTTAGAATTCATTTTTGCGGTTGTTACTTGTATATTTTACTGACTTTGAACGCCCCCAATGATAATAGTCTTTGGCAAAGCAATCATTTTCCTACTCTTTTTTACAAGGTACACTTGTTAATCTACGTTCAACAGTTTCAATTTTGACTGTTAAAACCAAAAAATTGTGATTCATCGTATTTTCAATTTGCATGAATGGTGAAGATATTGTCCTTTCTGGTATATCTTATTTTAACAAATAAAATACTCAACATTACTACTTTAAAGTAATCATGTTAAATATTTTATTTATTAAAATAAGTTATATCAGAAAGGACAAGATTCCTTTTGCGGTAAATGCTTAATGCGATCAGAAAATACAGTAAAACTTTTGTCTAACCGCAAACCTGGACAGACATCTACCTTTCAGTAGAAACTAGTAATATTCAGTATGCATATTTAAGACATCCTGAATTATGTAATTTGTGAAAGTATATGTACCTTAATAATAAGACCAGTTTTAGGTGGTCTGATAACAAAATTTCACTGCATATCCGTCAATGACAATAGTCTTACCAGAGTGTTATGGATTTGTAATGTTTTTTATTTCACTTCGCTGATATACAGTGGAACATGCAAAAAATACCACCTCTATTAGAACACCCTCTTGCAATACCGACTTTTAAAATTAAGCCTGCCTATAATTATTTTAGGCTAATGCAACCTCACTAAGGAGACCACTTCACTAATATGGCCAATTCTTCTTAGTTACCTTGATGGTCTTGATAGCGAGGATCTACTGTATAATTTAAACGCGTGCTGAAGCGCGGACAAATGGCATTGACAATTAATTTGTCATTGTTATTGAAGCAAATTTGAAATGTAAAGAAATGCACTTTCGTTTTTGATATTCACGATACTTTTGTAACCCAAGAGAAGAATCATGCATAGGTGGAAATTACGTCATACTAATGGATTACAACATTAATGAGATTAGCGATCTGTTATTCATTACTTTCAATTATTCTCCCCAGTGTGATTTTGTTACTCTCCTTCTTACTTTATTCAACTTGTATTTCCGTTGAAAAAGTCATTCTCCGACAGATGGCGCTGTATAATATTGCCAATATAATTCTAAGAGAAAACATTACCAGAAGCTATTTCAATGAGTTTATAGAACCTTATTCTGAATTCTTTATAAATCAGAAATAAATGTTCTAATTTTATAATCTCAATCCAAGTTTTCATTGTAGCATTATTTGTTACTACTTTTTTCATGGATAATAAAGCAAATATACATATAATTGAAATGACAAATTTCTAAAAGATATTCGAACTCCACGTCATTTTGAATACGAAAAAAAACCCGGATATTGTAACGGTCTCTACAATTGCAAATCCCAAACGGGATGGGACCAGGTGTCAGGATGGAGTTACTTTTATTACTAATGATGATGCTACATGTATTGCAAGTGTTCTGTGTGGAACCTCTATAATCGGGAAAAAGGTTAAGATCGACAAAGAACACAATGACCCTTTTTCATTGAGGGAAATTCAATAGACTGTGTCGATTTTACAAAATCGTTTGTATCATTATTGTATTATATGTCATTTACCATTCTGCAGTATCACGAGTGTTGTCAAGAATATAGTTTACTAGTGATATAAGGCATAAGAGAGGTAAGAACGTAAACAAAGGGAATTGGTATTGTTCTCATTAAGGTGTAGTTCAATTCGAGGTTTCGCGTCTAGGATTGATCTTAACATCACTCACTTCAAAAATGTATAGTTCTTACCATGGATGAAACCTGAGTCTAATCGGTAACACCGTTAATGTAATTGAGATGAGAATGAAAACTTCTGATAAGCATACTAAGCAAGCACACATATTATCATTTCAAAAAGTGTCAAAGTAGGTGTTGGCACGTTAAAGAACCCTCCCTGCTCTACGGCCATCAGTGCCAAGCACAGGCAAAATTTGTTGCCCTTCACCGGCACACGGTGACGTCTCCATATGAGTGAAATATTCTTGAGTGGGACGTTAAACAACAATACAACATCTAGTCAGATCAAAAACATCTGCCATTTTCAACCGACATCGTCAGTATACCTAACTCGTAGAATTTTCGTTTGGAACATTTGAAATGTGTTTGGTATGCGAACAGAGCAGCTGACTTTTTGGGGTACCTGGTACCATCCCATTTAGGATTTGAAGCTATTTTTCTGTTGTTCATATTGTTAAATTTGTAAAGACTTGTGTTTCGGAATATCTCTTTGCACCTCTTCAATTCCATTCCACGAAAGGAAGTCTTTTTTATAAATTACAAAATGAAAATTTTTATTTTAATCTTATGGTGTAGATATGACGAAGGTATAGATATAAAAATAAATGACATTATTTTCTATTCTCGGAAGTCAATTTTACTCTTCAGATATGCACACTCTTAATTCGTAATTCGTGGTGTATAATTGCATTTGTTGATCGTATTTTGTTCTATAGCCCTTTGTTGATATTGTTAACTATTTCCCTCCGAAGATAGGATTATTTATTATCCCTTTAATGTATTTTAAGTTTACAGGATTGCATAACGGACTTATAGAATTAATGCTGACGATGTACGTGCAATTCACACGTTTTCACTTTGGATAAAACATAAGTGGTTTTATTAAGAACACCAACTTGATATCTCCTAATGAGGAACCAGATTTCAGCCTACACGGATTTGTAAAATCAATTATGTTACTTTGGAATGATTAGTTTAGTCATATTTCAACAATTACTTAAATGTCCGTACCTGTATTTAGCTTTAGTGTTAAAAGTTCAATGCCAAGCATCTTGAGACTAAAATAGTCGTTGATTTGGTTGTATTGTTGATTAAAGTCCCTCTTAAGAATACGACTTTCACTTACATTGAGACGTCACCGTGTGCCGATGAAGGGCGACAAATTTTGCAAATGATCGGTACTTTTACTAGTCGAGCATAGAGGGTTCTTTAACAAGTCAACACCTACTGTGACACAGATCCATGCTTTCATTGTCTCATCTGAAAGACATGGGCAGCCAATCGCAGCGTGGCTCGGATTCAAACCCATGACCTCGTGATCTGAAGTCGATCACGCTAACCACTAGGCCACGACGGCCCCAAGACTGAAATAGTTTGAAACTGAAATCGTATGAAACTAGAAATAAAGTTTGTGTGTAAAACACTATTGACGCCATGATTATGAAAGTTGTTTTTTCAAAATGCCAGTAACCGTATTTTACTTCATTTTGAATAGTTCAATGCAAAGAGCATTGAGACTGAAAACAGTATCAAAGATGGAATGAAGTTGTTAGACATAAATGATGCTCAGTTTGTTGACGCGTTTCTTGTATGTAGCTTGTGTGAAAGTAGATGACTAAGTCAAACTATTGTCATTTTGAAGCCATTCCCCCATAGTCATATTTACCCCCCTACAATGGTTGAGTGATTCAATAGACGTCAATACAAACTTTTATAAGAGAAAAAATAGTATAAATAACTCTGGGGTTATGAAAAATATAAAATTCAATCATTTTGGGGCCTCCGTTCTATGTTTTAAACTTTTATCGAGTTCCACACATGCGAAATTGTGTGAAAAATTAACTCTTTTTCGTGCATTAAATTTTGTCTCCCTCTTTTTCATGCACTAGGATAGGATTAGATACATTAGTTTTTCTGTAGCTTCTGGATTGCTTTGAGCACGGTCAACCATCTCCAAAGAAATAGAAACTTAGCTCGGTGCTCCTTTTATGGGGATGGTAGTGGCGGTGGGGTTTTAACGTTCATTTTCCACACACGTTTTCAGCGAAATTAATAATACTATTCATACTTGTCTAGGACTAATTTTAAAGACAAAAATTGTACTACATGTATAATTGTATTTTGTCTTTTATTCTAAGAAAACAAATTTAAAAATAGGGAAATAAATACCATTACAAATTATTTTGAACCTCTACTTTTTTTTACTTTCTATGCCACCGATTTAGGCATACTGTAAATCCAGAAATTTTCGCGGAACCTTATTTTGGCGAATTGGT
>JACSZP010061645.1:0-10305 GCA_016161895.1 Pinna nobilis
TATATACTCCAGTTGTTTTTTTTTTTGTCTTTTACGCTAATCATTGTAATCATTGAGTTCAGAAGCACTGGAAGATTCCGTATAATTAATATTGATTGGTGTGATACCCATATCCACATAAAACACTCGCTTAATATGCCTTTAGGAGCATATCTTTTAATTCGATATCTGCTATTTAGTATCCTCGCTTAACATGATGCGTACCAATGAAAGTCACGTGACACGACCGGAATTTCTCATCGCAATAAATATTCATAGTTGCTGTTGGTAAACATTATGTTTGTTTAAATCGCTAATTTGTTGACATACCTGTTTAAGTGTTGTTTTGGATGACACAAACAAAGACTATTGACACTAATTTTTATATTCTAAGTACAGTCCGGACCATTAAAATCGTCGAAACATAGGGTCTATCGTTTGGAATTAGAAGAAATGAATTATTATATGTCTATATGTCGATGGAAAGCATGATTTAGAACAGTACTCCAATATATAAAAAGTGATTGCCTAAAACTACATTTGGATAAAATACATATACAAAACTTAAACATATGTATTTAGCCTTGTTTTAAGTATTGCCGTTTTACTAAGTATTGCCGGCTAAGGTAATATCAGCATAATGGCCAGCTTTATCCGACGACTAAAACTTATATCAAAAATTTTTCCAACAGATTGTCAACGGTAGAATTGATCTCGATTATTTGCTTTTCGGTAAGACGTACGTTTAAACAGAAATGATGAATGGCGTCTACTGTTTGCTGATATCGTTAAAACTAACATTTAGGTTGTGGCAGTCTCTCTCTCTCTCTTTCTCTCTCTCTCTCTCTCTCTCTCTCTCTCTCTCTCTCTCTCTCCATTTAGAAAATATTTAACAAAAAACGTCCAGTGATGCACACAAAATATCATTGATAAGCTCTCTATTTACGACCGAAATGCGGATCATATAGACTGAGGTACCAGTTTTCTTGTGTTATAATAAATACTGTCTGCATGACACAGTAATGTAATCAATCCTGTAAAAGTCCTGTTTTGGCAAACATGCATCCTTAAAATGGAATTGAGAGAATGCTGCCAAAGCTAAATAATCAGCTTAGGTTCGTCACGACTATACGTCCAACGGTTGCATTGTCTGTGTTATTAATGATTGTTTTTCATTATGTGCACATCAGTGTGTGCAGTGCAATTGTTG
Source organism: Pinna nobilis (assembly GCA_016161895.1). Taxonomy (NCBI): domain Eukaryota; kingdom Metazoa; phylum Mollusca; class Bivalvia; order Pterioida; family Pinnidae; genus Pinna; species Pinna nobilis. The sequence continues at coordinate 1,190 of JACSZP010061645.1, forward strand.
TGGAAAAAAAATATGTGCAGCACTAGTTTTCCATGAGCAATTGCAATGCTCACACCAATATTGCACTCATAATGGAAAACATTCCTAATATTTACAAACTTTCTACTAGCCGTACAATCTGCCCCTCATTGAATCTTCCAGTTAACTCCGAATATTTTCTCTGTGGTATGTCGGGAACAAATGATGCAAGTACCTCTATATGTTCCAAAGTGATTATGAAATACTCAGATATTTCATCATAGATCTCATTTTGTTTTTAAAGAAACGTATTGTCATAAATCCAATTAAATGACTATGAATCACGTTCCGCCTGCACGGTGAGATTATGTTTGCTACGTAGCGGACGGTTATTATGGTCGGAGTGACGTTGGTTATATGGGCCTTCATGTATCCATGGCGGCGATAGTGGTTAGCTGTCAATAAGCCGCCTCGCCACTTTAATTTAAGATTTACGTTTTAATCGAGATATTTCATCAAAGAAAAGGTACTTCAGACAATTTAATTGCCGACAGTGGATTAACGTCTGTGTTTTGCATTTTCATGTTTTATTTCGAGTCAGCTAACCGACGATTCACTTGTCGCCATAACCGTACAGTAGGCCTTCCAGCCCAAGGCTGAACATTAGCTGCAATTCATCACATGCGCATGTTCTATTGATATACATGTATGTGTAATATATATTACATAGCTAAACCACGTAGTCCAATTAAGTCAGAATGACGTAGTCCCAGAACTAACCACACATCAATGGAGGTCAGTGATAAAGGGAGTACACGAATACATGAAATTAATTTAATTTTCACATGAAGGCTGATAACAGATGGCAATATTAATAAACGTATATTTCACGATCTGCAAACATTTATCCCTGAATTTAACTTTAAAAAAGCTCATTTACCGACGGTTGACAAAAATATAGTTAAATAGCAAGACTGTCAATCATTCGGGTTTGCGTATAATTTGTATCCTTGTACATTGATCTTTTCGCCTTGTAACAGTTAGAGCGTGATAATAGCAATATAAGCGTTTAGATCTTTTTGAGTGGGTGATTTAATTGTTGAGGCTGTGAGGTTGGCATTTAATCTTCCCTTTTACACAATACTGCTCGAGAAAGTCGATAACTTAATATTGTCACACATTGAATAACGACTTAACGTGATGCCTCTATGTTGAATATAGTATCTATTATCGACATCTATATCTTACAAAATGGTAGTACGGAGGTGAGAAAGAATGTTTTCATTTAAGATTTTTGAACTGATGTCAATCGACTCAGGTGTAATACAGAAGTACGTTTCCCTTTTGACTGGTCAAACCCGTACAAATTAGTCACAATTTTCTTCATTTGTCATATGCACCCGTTATACAAGAACAACACCGTCGCTGTATTAAATCTAAAATTCAGAGGTATGTACTTCACCGAAACGGAGAAGTGTAGAATGGGATCGTATGAATCAAATACGATTGTTTTCAAAATACTATCAATTGTCACCGTCTCGAGCACTTGGAGCATAACAAGAAATTTCAAATAACAGTAAAATTAAGTTTATTAGATTAACTTCTTGGCATATCACATCGATGAATAATACTTCTGAAATATATAACATCATTAGTTATTCTAATCTTTACATTCAAGTCTTGGAATGTAATACAGTCAAGCCCAATTAATCCGGACACCAATAATCAGGATGCTTTACTTTCGGGGCTAAAATTCCAGGTAACAAATTTGTCAAACTTTTCAAATTGCATTAGCCATTATTATATGTATGTTTCAGCAATCCGGACGCTTCATCAATCCGGATAATTTGCTTGGAGACGAAAGTGTCCGGATTAATGAGGCTGTACTCTTTACATTAAAATCACAAACACGAATTCATCAACCGTTAATACATTTTAAAGGCATGTAAATAAGATTATGAAACATTGAAAGATAGAACACCGGCATATTAAGAGATGTGATCAGGTGCAAACAAAGAAAAAAAAATTCTTTGACTCCCCATATCTAGCGGTAGGTCAGAGTTGCGTTCAAATGAAAAGGAACAAATTCCATAAAAATCCGTGAAGGAGTCCGGCAGCCAATAAATTGGACTAAACATTAGGCTTGGAAAAATAATTACAAACCAGACACGTGTAGTTTGTGGACATAAGACGAACACTCTATAGTGGAATCCCAATGGTTCTGTAAAATACACATCATTTATTGTAATAATTTAGCGAATTCTTAACTCCGCGATCTCGCCTTTTTGTATCAAATCGCAAGCTTCCAACATCGGGAAATCAACTTTCGTGCTTGAAATCCGGTTTCCAGAAAGCTGGGACAAAACTGATCTATTTATATAAACTAAGTTTATTCTTTCATAACACATATAACGATAAGGTTCTTTGGATAATGAATTTTTATTATATGTTTTTTACATGCACGCGTTCAGTTGATCTTAGGTCTGTTTCATGAATCAAGATTCGTGTATCATTATTCCAGCGAGAACAAAACTGCTAGATCATTTGAAGGTAAGAAGCACAAATCCGCGACAGATTCCACTGATTAACTGCTTTGACTTTTGCATGTTAGAAAACTTCAATTAAAAGTAATCAACACGGAGATACTACCATTGAGAGAGTGCATCCATGTTGAGTCTTAAAATTTTGTGAACAACAATCCAAGTATTTGCTGCATTCAGTCCACATTTTAGAGCTCTGACGTATTAAAAGATTTGAATAACTTTCTTAAAAATTAGTAAAAACACCAATGATTATTATATTTTATAATTTCAACACGAACACAGTGTGTTATAAAAAGATGTATCTGAATTATATTCAAATGAAAGATGCCTTATTAAAGTAATATTTATGTAATATCAATGAACTTTCTTATAAACGAAAATAATATATTTCTTAATCTTAACTTGCATAAAACATAATATATGTAACAAAGGTATTAACATCCTTAAAATGGTGCCCCTACCTTAGAGACGAGAAACTTGATTCCTTTTCGCCCTTCCCTCTAGTAAATCATAATGCATGTTAGATGACAAATATTATCGCTATACAATAATATAAGGTTATTTAAGCATTATTGATAATAAACAACTTTTTATATAGTGTAAAATCATCTATCATTGAACTGCCATACCTTCCATGAACATTAACGTAAAAGATGTTTTAGAAGTCTTGTAAAGGCAGTTCACTCACACAGTTAAAGTGTATAGTATCCAATACCGCCAATACGGTTTTACCAAGACAAACAAAAGTAAAGGGTAAAATGATTTTCGGTACAGATGGCTACAAAAGAAGATAACATTTTTGCTTTTACTAGTTACAATAAAACTATATACACATTTATGCGTGACAAGAATAATACAACAGAATTAGAGAGAAACCACATGTAGAGGTCTCATTGAGGACTACCTCGCCATAAGGACTATCGACATTCAGTCGGTTAATTACCATTCTAGGCTACTTCAAATTAACTGAGGATACCACCTGACCATTCAGACCAAGAAATTCACGTGCTTGCTCTTAATAAAGAGTTCAGCTGTAGTATAAATGCAGTAATACTATGAAAAGCAAATCATGTAAAAAATAAATAAAATATATCTTAAATACTTGTCATTACACTGCAGATCTAAACCTTGTTATTAATTCATTTCAATTTGCTATAAAAATGCCATCAATGCCATGATATAAAGATTGAGGGTGAATATAAATATTTATTTGAAATGAAAAGAAACATAACTCTGATGAACCAGATAGGGGATGTGGGTGCCAAAGGATGAAATATAACCTACTGTTCGTCAGAGAGTAATATGAAAAAGTATCAAAAAATAGAAAAGCAGTACATATGAGTTTATATGGGGGATTCATGTCATTGGTCACTTAGATCATCAGGCTAGCTGTCACATATTTTACAACAATCAACAATCGACGATTAACAAAGTTTCCAAGCCCAAATGAGTATGTCGCATCATTCTGCATTTACTTTTACACAAATAACTTCGTCAAGAATATTAATTACATCGATAATAAAATAACAATTTATATGTGACATATTCAGACCATCGGTCACTTTGGTGTTTGACCTAATCCAATGTAAAGCAAGTAATTAAGCGTATCTAACTATACCCGGTAAAAAGCACAATGGATGACCAACATACGACCGAGTTGTGAAAACGCTGTCAAAACAAAATCAAAGATAACATGAACTAATTGGATAATCCGATATTATACACGTCCAGCAATAGTCTTTCCCTCATATCCATATCAAGCAAACACAAGAAGAAAGAATATCCTTCACAATCACTAAAGACAATGCAACAACCGTCGATGTCACTTCTCTTTGTACAATAGGGTTACAAATAACGTTCTAATACCGGCCATTAGGGTAGATAATAACAGTTGTATTAAGAAAAAAAATAATCGTGGGAAAATCGTCATTTTTGTTATAGGGATGCTATAGCAACCAAGCAACAAAAATATCCACAAAAAAGGTGGGGTCATCGAGTTCGTTTCCATGTTGTGTTGGCAAATAATCGGGATGAAACCGATATGCATCTAAAACCCATTCAGATCAGATTATCTAGAATAGTACTGATATATAATGCACACAGTGAAACTACGAATATATAAGAAACCAATGGGAATAATCGGATTAGGTGAACCGACTTATTCATCAGAAGATTATCTTATCCTCTGAAATTACTGAGAAACAGTCACATTTATCTTTAAAAATATACCTCCGAAATGGAGTTACGAGTCACACACACGCGTGCGCGCGGGCGGTTGCATGACCATAAAGAAATTTTACGTTCCTTATTCCGTTTGACTGTCCAGAACTGAGTTTAGTCTTTTAGCGAAAATTTCCTGGATTTTCCGTAACTGCGAGTGTCTAATGTCCAGCTTCTCATCTGAAAATAATACATATAATGCAGAATAAGAAGACATATGAAATATACGGAAAGCTAAATGATCAACACTACATAACTCTGCAAAATACGTAGAGAGGCAGTGAGTGCTAAAAATTGCTTGTCGTAGACGTTAAATTTTAAATGAAACAAATAAAAACAGTCATATTCAGAGGAATTCGACACGCTATAAATCAACACTGGAAAAGAGTGTGACGCATTTCGTAGTGCTACTGACAATAGGGATAGGTCGTCCCGAAGTAAAACTTTATTATCATGCCTACCCATTACTGACGGACACTGAACCAGACAAGTCACGTGTAATCAAAATTAATCAGAGGAAAGGCACTCTTTTATAATCCTTAAGCATCTAGTTTTATAACTGGGTATACACAGGGGTTTTTTAAAGTGCATATGACAAGGGTTACATCGAGAGCAATGTTTTGTTTTACCGTTTCGTTTTCTAAAATGTACAAGACACTTTAGTTTGACCGTACATATGCTTTGTTTATACCGCGTCATTTATACTTGCAGACACGAAGGGGAATTCAAAATCCATGAATCGAAAAGCAGACAGTGGGACATTTTATATTTGTAGAAACCAAAGGACATTCAACATTCAAATAACGATAAAACACGTTGATTTCAGTATCCTCTCGAAGTCTTTATTTTGAATTATTAGTTTGTTTATTTGACATTTTGACTTCATAATGTACTTGATGCGACTGTATTTAGCATTTATGAATTTCATATTTATAAATTCCCTATTATTACTGAACAGAAATTGGTACATTGATTTTCTAATCGTCTACCGTCTGGGATATTCGATTTGGTAGAATATTTTTCTTTAAATTACAAGGCTTTTCGTGGCTAATATTATCAATTTTGTGTACTATTCAAGAAGAATTAATACTTTTATTTGCAGAAGATCCTAGTTTTCACCCTTGTACTAAGCATTGCATGTTGCAATATTACTCAACATTTCCATGTGCTGCTTAAAGCAATATAAAGCATTGACTTACGTGATGGACAGCCCAAGAATACCCCTCATTATCCATTTAATTAATTCCACGACACTAACAGGTATTTTTACCAGAGACCGGATTTGGACTGATGGATAGCTCAGAGTTTTCGTCATTATCCAGTGGATTAATTCCACACATCGCACAGGTATGCTTAGTGGAGACGGGATCTTTTTCTTGTAGTCTGTGATGACATTGTATCTTTCATAACACCAAAGACGCTGGGAATTATATTTAACCTCGTTGAATGTATGGCTACAATATTGTTGAAAAAGGTGTAATATACGTAAGAAGAGAACATGAACTTAATGGTATGTTAATACATTAGACACAACATTACATGTAGCCATGCTACATACCATATGGCTTATGGTTTCTCACTGTCTTCTACCACAAATTTCCGTCAGGGGTTAATATAAAAGTATCAAAATAGAAAAGCATTACATGATAGTTCATATGGGGGATTCAAGTAATTGGTCACTTTGATCATTAGGTTAGCTCTCACATATTTTACAACAATCAACAATCGACGATTACCTTAGTTTCCGAGCCCGATCGAGTATGCCGCATCATTCTGCAGCTAATTTTACCTAAATAACTTCACAGAAGTTATTGATTACATGGACAATTAGGTAACAATTTGTATGTGACATATTCAGGGTATCGGTCACTTTGGTCATTGAACTAATCCAATGTAAAGCCAGTAATTAAACATATCTAATTATACCCGGTAAGCAGCACAATGGATGACCAAACTACGACCGAGTTGTGAAAACGCTGTCAAAACAAAGTCAGAGAGAACAGGAACTAATTGGATAATCCGATATTGTTCTCGAAGAAAATTCACTTAGCCCATGTGTAAGGGATTAGACACAGTTTGACACAGTTAACACCAAACATCAAAGCAGCAATACAAAGGTCGGATACCAGAAATGACAGTGTCAAGTTGTTACAGTGAAATGTTACCATAGCTTTCTAACAAATGGTTTGGTTCCACTCAACAATTTTGGACGGGACAGTACGTAGGTAAAGTCATTGGTCGATATAGTCAGTTATACTGTATCATTAGATAAGATTACAATTGGATATTTGTATATTAATATTTAAAATTAAGATACTAATCAACAGTTTTTCTCTTTGTCATTTGCAACAAAATAAATATGGGAATAAATTTACCTGAACATAGCTATAACCAGGTTGACCAACAATAAGTTAGAAATCATCATATACAGGGCTGCAACTACCGGCACCAATGGGTCCTGTTCAGGGCATCGGTCGACCGAAGTATTCAAAGACCAAATTGTGTAGTTGCTGGTACAATCTGACAGATCTTTTCCTATAATAAATATCGCAACGACATTTAGGTGACAAGTGCTTTAGATTCATTTAAACACCTTAATATATTTTGTTTATCCGAGATAACATACTTCCTTAATTATAAAATTTAACGACGCAATAGTAATACAAAGTAGATTGGAGCACTTTTAGTCATTATTTTCCAATGGTAATTTGTTTTACCCCAAATCACATGTTTATAGTTGCAAGTGCATTATCAGGGTATTATTACGCTTGTAACCGATGTTCAAGTGTGCAACAGTTTGTTAAAATTATCCAAGGTTAAAGTGTAAATATTTACATACCGACTGCAACTTATTGAACGTTAATGTTTATCATGTAATGAATACAGTGAGGTGCGTGAGCTTTACCGAAGAAAACCGCTTTACATCAAGTTGACGGATGAAAACATAAATATCGGAGAAATCCTTTCTATTTATATTAAAATCTAAAGGTTTTGTAAATACAAGCCTCTGAAATTTCAACATGAAAAAATACAAATTATAAATTTATTTGTTTGTTCTTAACGAGCATAATATATGACTACAAGATAAAATAAAACGTTGATAGTGACTGCCAGTCGGTGTAGGCTCCGTCATTTTGTTCTGATTGTGTTCGTCTGCTGGCTACGTCACAGTTAAGATCTGCGACTTTCTCATCATGTTGAGGTTATGCGTAGACATTTAGGACAGATTCTCTGTAAGAACCAGCAATACTGGACACCAGGTGGCCACGATATGTCTCAGAAATGGTTGTTACTTGGAGGTCCCATGTCACAGTTGGTGTTGGCACATTAAAATATCCTCCTTGTTCTATGACCATAATTGTCAATGTCTCCATATTAGTGAAATATATTTAAGTGGGACATTAAACAACGGCGGGTCTAGAGGATGGGGGTTGAGCGGGTATGGAACCCGATCTCACTGCAATTTGCAAATTATATATACCTATTTTGGTCATTATGCTTAGATTTTCCTTTGAACAGGGGTATGGTTTTTCCTTTATACAAGTTTGACCCCCTCCCCTGGAAAATATCAACCTACCCTAGAAAAAATCCTAGATCCGCGCATGTATTATCATTATTTTATTTCAAGGTTTGATTCTCTTTACAATTGTCCTCGAATCATACATCATACATGCAGTAGGCATCTAAAGAGAAATTGTTTGTTATATGTTATTGGCGAATCATTTTACATGTGTTTGCAGGAAAATTCCCCATCTTACTTAATTGTCATAACTTCAGTTCAGCGCTTTTGCAAACATAAATTTAAAACCCTGGTTTGGCATTCTGTGATGTCTCCATATAAGTGAAAGATTCTTGAGTGAGATAAAAGAACAAAAATGATAATAAAATAGTTCAAGAAACATGAATATATATCAGTATAAAAAATAAATAATCCATCAAAGAATTTGAATATTTTACTTTACTACCTTGAGTAATAGAAATAATTGGAAACTACAAAAACATGAACGTGAAGTAATATTCACTCACCCTCTAAAAACTCTATCATGGTTTCTCCATACATCTGCCAATATGGATAGTACAATATATCCCAGATTCTCCAATCAAAAGGGTTGCCCGTCAATATGTTTGAGTGATTCGGCCAAATGTTTGCGTGATAGTACACTCCTACGCCGGTTATCAAAACAAGGGCAATCAACAGGAAGTAAAACAAATCTTTCACCTACAATAATAATTAAGTAATTTCGCATTGAAAAAGATGTTCAAAACCAGGTTAGGAATGACACAAATTATTCAGCTTGATTTAAAACGTATTATGCTTTTGTCGTAATATTCAAAATTGAAACATTTAATAATGCAATTCATAGAGAAGAATTTAAAAGTATCCAATATATATAT
>JACSZP010061654.1:0-12302 GCA_016161895.1 Pinna nobilis
TTTCATTACACATATACCATACTAATATACGCCTACTTTTACAGAAAAAAGTGTTGTTTTTTTAAATTCATGTTTACAATAGTGAATATTTAAACTCGCTAAATGTGTTCATAAAGTATTGATCTTGTTCTTACCTTAAATCATGTCTTTACAACCAATGAACTCTCAAATCACCTGTTTTCATAGGCGCGCTATACCCGTCCGTCTGAGCTAAAGTATTCGTGATACAGTGTTTATAATCTGTAAGGAAACGTGAATTTGCGATATGATTTGACTTGTTTGTACAAGATAATTATCTCAGATAGCGAAGTCAAATAAATTATATCATGACGAGGGGAATCAGTGATGTGTTAGATTTCATGTTGCGACAACCCTCATAGAGACATCAGTGTTTTGCAACTAAGTACCATTCTAAAGAGTATACATAAACTTTTTTTGCTTCCATTTGCTTATCTTATAGTGCCGTTCTTTATCTTATTTAATTAACTTATGAAGATCCAATCGGTAGTAGTATTCTTCCAATCCCCAAATACCCCTCGTTTGTCGTTTTAAGAATTAAGAAATGCTGACATGCGATGCAGCCTTCGTCCAATCCCAAAATATCCCTCATGTTTGTCTTTTTTAAGAATACCGTATTATACCAGAGCTGAAAATTCGATTACCCGTGAAACATTTTGATTCATTACATGTCTTTGGACAGAAGGGTTATCTAGATATCAGTCGACTCTTAAACTCCTGCAAAGCGTAATGTTATTATATTGAACATGTGCTCTTACAGATCAGACAAAAAAAAAAATAAATAAATAAATAACCGAGGTCCCGAGTCACAGTTGGTAACTGTACGTTAAAGATCCTATGATGCTCATTGACCGGAAATGCCATGTACAGGTTAAAATTCGTAATTTATCGTCAGCATTTGATGACGTTACAATATGTTATTAAGATTCACGAGTTGCATTCTATTCGTGGGGTTATAGGTTTGAATCCGAGACTCGCTGTGGTCGGCTGTTCCTGTCTGTCTTTCGGATGAGGCAGTAAAAATCCGAGGTGTCGTGTCACCACAGGCCATAAGTGCCGAGCACCGGCAAAAAATCTGGCTCTTAACCAGTACACGAATCCGTCTCCGTAAATGTAAGATATTTTTGAGTGGGACGATAAACAACAATAAAACTAACAAATCAAATTCAACTTATGCTGTACAATGGGTTTTCATAACTAACTTGTTGTATACTTTCAACCTTGAAAGTATGAACATTACTGTGTAAGAAGAAAGATAAATTTCTCGGGAAGCCTTGGGTGAATAAATGTTCAAGGTGATGATGTAGTTGTGGGAGATTGTGTGCTTCTCCGGTTGAAGGCCAAACGTATTTCGAGACAGAAATGATATACTTCTTGAACCCCTGCATTATAATGCAAAAACTTTATTATAAAATCAAAAAAATATATTTATCAAACATAAGGCATATTATTTCTGATTTAGAAAATAAAGATATATCAATTGAAAAAACAAAAAATGCATGCTTAAACATGTATTGCACTATTAGACAAGAGGGTGAGGAGATCTCTGTCCATCATTGATAGTGGTAAATTGTTCTTTTCTCCCACGTCAATGTGATACACCGAAACACGTTGTATTTTTGAGTATTTCCAAATAGATAAATAGAATATATCACCACTGTGTACAGAGACAGAGAAATCTCACTCGAGGGTCAAAGATTTGCAGTCCACGACGAGGCTTGCCGAGTCGTGGATGTTGCCAGTCTTTGACACGAGGGTGAGATGTATCTGTTCCTGTACAAAGTTGAGATTGATTATTTTTCTCTCATCCTCAAATAATGTATTTCTGAGTAGTCAATATATAGATTCAACACTATATTCAGCGGACGAAATACGTCAAAAGTAGGTCAAAACTTACCGGTAGTGACGTCAGGGGGTTCGAGACAAGCACGCGGGGTGCGGGTCAGAGATATCTGAGAACGGGTACATTGATGGATTTCTCTGTCCGGGGTGAGAGAGAAAACTATCAAGTGATTTGGAATGAAGCCGCTTTAATGACTCGGCCTCCGGCTTCACATTTTAATCGCGACATTGAAAAATAACACCAAAAGTCGAGTTATGATTTATAAATATTTAAATAACACCAAAAGTCGAGATATGATTTATAAATCTTTAAATAATAGTGATAATTCTTTAAATGAATTAACGGTGCACTTATTTTGCATTCCTTATAGGAATTGTAGGATCGATCACTTTTCGTGACCTTTACCGTTTTCAACCAGCAAAGTAAAAATGCAGTTGTAAAGTTCTCATGGTTTTTTCATAACTTACTTTAGGGTCCGACGTCACACGTTTGACTTCGTTATTTCCGGTTAAGAGAATGTTCACTTAGAAGTGTTATCTAATCCCAATTCATCAAAACAAATAAGTCTTTCCCCGTTATTTCAAACAATTTCCTGTCCAACTTGGATACAAATAAATATTTCCCAGTTATTTTTTGTGAATGTCCGTGTCCACAGCGGGAAAATAGTAACAGCTTTCATGAGTGTGATGAGTGGACAGGGTAATCTCAACCCGAGTGGTAAAATTCCGAGGTTTTAGATTTCCTTTTCCACTCAACATATCAATGTTTGATCCTTTTTCTCCCATACTTTCATGACAAGAATGTATGTACACACGGTACTTGGTATGACGTTCAGCCACTAATTCCCTATATGTGACGTCATAACGCATGCAAGCTCCCTTTCTCTAGGGAAAGAAAGACTTATCTTTTCAGTGGTAAACATTGTCGTTCATGGCCAAGTGTGAGAGATAAGTGAGTTTTCCACGTTGTTTTAAAGAATTTTTCTGTCCAGAGTTGAGTAGGATGAAATCTTTCCCCGTTATTTTTGTGAACCCCTGTCCACAGTGGGAGAACCCATTATTCGATATATCATATCTTTAAAATTTAATGTATAATTTATTGTGAAAGACCATGATGAATGATTCGGTAAGATGTTGTCCTATCGATGTCTACAATATGTTACAAAACATATGTAACTTCCGAACTCTAAGTTATATACATTTGTATTTTTTTTTCTGTGTTAGACTATGAGGTGAGATTTGAGTAGCATATTCCGGCACAATTTGAACACGTGTACTTCGAAAACATCTTTAAAATACAAAGTATCGCTCTAGATATCTTAATAGGCATTTATTTTTACGTGTCAACTAAGTTGAAATAAACATATCAGCAATCATTATAATGATTAATTGGTGAATAAAAGTTTTGTTTACGTTACACTGCGTTGATTACATCGATACCCGTGTTTTAACAACACCGTTGCCCTGTGAAACTTGGCAAGAGTTTCGAAGTGACCATATTGTATCTCTTAAACTATTGACAGCTGGAAAATACATTTCTTTTTTATGGACCATGATTGTGTGTAATATTTGAAAAGAAACAAATCTATCTAGGTTAGTGTTTTATCAAAATACATAAAAGGCAAATTTTCCCCATATCTTTTTGAAAATCATTCTTTCAATTATCGTGTTCTTTTACATTGTAATTAGATATCCAATTCATACAAAAATAATCTCAAACTAAACAATATAAGCTTCAAAGGTTTGAATTCAATGTAAGGATACGTTCCAAAATTAACCCCAACGTGATTCAGTATCATATCTTTTTCAAACGTAAGAAAATCTTACAATTTTGGTACCATACACACGTTAAAATCCGAGGTTTTGTTCACTGAAAAAAAAACATAAAAAGATAACAAACAAATCTATCTCGATAATTTTGTAAAAGGTGTAATTTGATTGTGTTTACGCGAAAGGAGTGTCAAAACATCAGTCGAAATTACGGCCACAATTGTTTTATTACAAAAGTAAAAGAAATATAGTATTTCAATAGCGATAACCTAATACGGTTAGTATTGGGAAAATGTAATCTCTTGAAATTTTACTTTAATAGTGAACGCATTGTGCGATTTTGCATTCTTGTTCGACCACACTACATGTATATTAAATATGTATATTGTTTTTTCACTATCGAAATAATACTTATTAAAATATGAGTTGCGACAGACGAGTATGGCTTTGTAGAGGAAATGATAGACTTCCCGTATCAGTTGATAAGTGTTTAATATTGAAATGTGTTTAAGTATTTCATTATATACGGTATTTAATGATTGAATAGGAATTGGATCTTTATGAAAATCATTCTTTCAATTCCTTATGCATAATATTGTACTTTTTCCACACAATTATAACATACCATGTTTATCGTTAGGTCCAAAGAAGCATAGATTTATTTGACGTATGTTTTAAAAATTTTGGACGAACACGAATCGAGCCGGATTGCTGACAAAATTACACACTTTCACTAACACACACACGGACTCTCTGTCTCTCTGTCTCTCTCTCTCTCTCTCTCTCTCTCTCTCTCAACTGTGATATCTTATCGACCGGACAAAGACATTCTATCAAGGCCAGAGTTGTATATGCTACAGTCATGAGATTTAGTCTGATTAGATAATTGTAATCGATTGATATCACTTGTAAGAAAATAAATCATAGTTTCAATGTCCTGAATATAAGTCAATAATTGTTAGAATATTTAGTGCCAGGTCTTTTTATAATGTCTTAAAACTCCGCGCAAACAAATATCAACACACGGAACTTTATAAATCTTCTGATAGGGTACTTTAAAAACATTTGGTTGGTTGTATTTTTGAACGTTTTTACTTAAGAATCATTCAGTAAATTTTGCCTATGATCGGTACTTATTGTGTAGAAAAAAGGGAGTGAACGTGCTCACACCTACCACGACAGGGCTTCTTGTATAAATTTTACATTGATGAGAGGGTGAAATTATACATTTCAGCGCCGAGGAAGCATTGTTGACCGAGGCGAAGCCAAGGTTGACAATGTATTTTGAAGGTGAAAACTATGCAATGTCACCCTCCTATGAATGTTATATTTATTTTGTTATACCGAGTGTCATACTTGTAACTTTGTTTTCCATTATGGCATTCCTAATTACACTGTTGTTTACTCGACACTCATCTTGAACATAGTTTTGCATATACACGTGTGTAAAAACCACGTCATTGCCACACATCTGATGAAGTATGACATGTGCACTTGAACGTCGGCGCACGTGAAGAATTTTGAAATATCACTCAGGCTTCTTTATCTTTGTAGAATGAGCGGGTGACATTCAAAATTGTCGCATGATTCTCATCGAATCAAATTACGTGATTCTAACAGAAGGTATAATCAAATACTTTATAATCTCATTCGTAAAACAGGAGCAGACAAGCACAGCATCACTCGGATTCAATTGTTTGTTTGTTTGTTGTTGTTTAACGTCCCACTCAAGAATATTTCACTCATATATAGACGTCACCGTGTGCCGGTGAAGGGCTACACATTTTGCCTATGCTCGGCACTGCTGGCCGTAGAGCAGGGAGGGTTCTTTAACGTGCCAACACCCACTGTGACACGGGACCTCGGATTTTACTGTCTCATCCGAAAGACAGGGACGGCCAACCGCGGAGTGGCGCTTACGCGGCTCGAACGCGAGTCTTCCGATTCGCAGTCGAACACGCTAACCACTAGACCACGGAGGCCCCCGGATTCAATTCAAAGACCTCACGATCAGAAGGCAAACACGCTAACCACCATTCAATGGCGGCCCGACGGAAAAGGTATAACCTTGATATTCCAGAGATGGGCACGTATGTGTCTATCGAGCGAAGACAAGTATATAACAGAAGAGACAAATGGTCACCTTGATCTAATCAGTCTTTATATCGCGTTATATCTTCATTCCACCCCTTTGTCCATTCCTTTATTGTCCTTAGATAACCTCGCGTATTGATGGCTGGATTTTCATCCCATAGGCATTCTGAATTTATTTCATATTGATCGTATCGAATAAGATCTCAGAGATTAAAATATTAAAATATCAAGTGTGAAGTATCGTCTTTGCCGATGTCTTAAGGAAAACCTTGAACCGAGTTAAGTATATTGCCTCTCTATCTCTCAATCTATTGATATGTTACATACACTTAAGAAATATAGCCATGAACCATACAAGTGCAAAATCATCTATAGGGTCTGGGTGATGCTATGAGTTCTTGAGACAGACCTTTTTTTAAAGCTAAGGAGCACTTGTCTGTTAACTTGCGGATTTGACCTTCAACATGAAATGCTAACTCCACATTAGCACGTAAACCAATTTTATTGGATTTTCAAACGTTCATGTTTGTCAAAAATGACCAGATCTGCACGTGTCCTGAATCTTATGACGAAAAACATGCTCATGATTTTTTTCTGTTTCAAAATTAAAATTTCACAACTAAATTGATAATACAGACCCTGTAAGTAAGTCCTTGGCATAAGTTGAATTCTGGGGGCATCTAAACTGCGGCATATACCAGTCTCAGTGTTTTATGTTTACCATGATATATAATGTATACTAAATACTTATGGCAGTTTACTAGATGCATGTTGTTGGTCTGTATGTACATTGACAAAAATGTAAATGAGTATTTTCCCGAGTCACTTGAATTGGGTGCTAATATATAGTCTAGCATGGCGAAAAATTCTTCCAAAACACTCAAAAGTACACATTTCCTTTACTTTGGTTGTTATACTCTTGAATGTGAGCATAAACAGTGACTCCTATTCTCAGGTATATTTGGAATTGGATTCCCTCCTCCACCAAGAAAAACTGGCCGCCACCAAAATCTGAAAGATTGTCGAATGGAAATCCGAGACAACCCATCCCTGATATATATAAAACGACCGACATAATCGAATATAAATTCAATTTTAGCGTTCTGATTCTTTCGTATATTAATCACAAATGTTAGTCTCTCCTGGTGGCACATCGGCGTAGCGGCAACAAATTGTTTACAGTTTACATAATCTGGGTTTAAGCTTAAGACATTTAATATGAAGCACACTCTTAACGCGAAACATTTATCTATTGTAAAAATGTGTCTAACTATCAATTGACACATTCGTATACAGGATGAAGAAAATGTTGGGTTCTTATAATACTTTGCAAGATTTAAAGAAGAATATATACACGGTCATAAATACTGATATATACTAATGCGGAGCTCTGTCTTTTGTTTTGTTAGGTATTAAATAATGAAATACATGTACACTGGTGTAAACTTTCTGTTTTGTGTTATCAGTGCGAAAGTCTTATTTTATACGACAACAAATACAATTTGGGATATTCAGGAACGACACTCTTTGTCTTTCTGTCTTCATGCTCACCCGCCTGTCTGCCTGTGTGCCTGTCAGTCTATATGTCTGTCTATTATTCTGTATGAGTCCACGACCCAAATGCATATAATTTGTATGAACGCAGAACATATATACACGCTCATGATAACGATGCAAACATATGTCGTCCGTTTATTCAACACTCAAAAAAAATTCAGTAATTGCACGTTTTGATGATGGGCCATTTGGGACAGTCAGGGCTTTGCCTATACATTACATTCTTGAAGAAACAGCAACGTTTGTATTCGATCGCTGTATCAAGTTTCATGTAACATCATTTTTTCTAAAACAATTAGGACGTAGACAACTTTCAATATTAGATTGATATACCATTCTTTACACACTGATTTTGATTACGTTTTACTCGGTTACCTAAACAAGATATGGGGCTAACGGCAGGTGTGACTGGTCAAAATGGATGCTTGCTCCTCCTAGGCACCTGA
The DNA here is from genome assembly GCA_016161895.1 of Pinna nobilis. Classification (NCBI taxonomy): domain Eukaryota; kingdom Metazoa; phylum Mollusca; class Bivalvia; order Pterioida; family Pinnidae; genus Pinna; species Pinna nobilis. Next base: position 7,728 of record JACSZP010061654.1, read on the forward strand.
TCCCATCACTGGTGTGTCCAGGGGTCCGCTTTTACCCAACTCCTTATTTTATGTTCCTTATATCAATTATGAGATCGATCGATACCCTTACCTTTTTATTGTACGGGAATGTCAGCATCTATTGGCAGTTTCATTCGTTATTAAAATGCATTCCATGTTTGGGCAAACAAATCAGTGATGTACCATTTTATGTGGGGGGTTAAATATGTTTCATAACTTGCCTGAAGATTACTTATTTCAGTGTTTATATAACTTGTCATATTTACGACCATAACGCATATTTGTTCCCAAATTCACAACTAATATTGGTTTTCAAATTATGCTGTCATATCGTATCAACGTTGATTTTCGTTTGTTCCATGCTGAAGGAAGGATACAAAAAGGGTCACATATGACAGGTGGTCTCTTTATTGAGGTGATTTATGTAGGAAAAAGACATTTTGGGAACCTTACATTAAGGTCACATATGACAGGTTTTCCGTTAATTCAGTGAGTGGGGCCTCCATGGCCGAGTGGAAAGCGTGTTCGACTTCGAGCCGAGGTGTCCGGTGTTCGATTTCCACAGCGCCACTCCGTGGTTGGCTGTCTCTGTCTTTCGGATGAGACAGTAAAAACTGAGGTCCCAATGTGTCACAGTTGGTGTTGGCACGTTAAAGAACCCTCCCTGCTCTACGGCCAGCAGTGCCGAGCACAGGCAAAATGTGTCGCCCTTCAACGGCACACAGAGACGTCTCCATATGAGTGAAATATGCTTGAGTGGGACGTTAAACAGCAACGCAACAACAACAACAATTCAGTGAATTGCCAATGCAGGTTAAACTGTATTTAGTACATGTGTACTTATAGCGTAAGTTTTGCAAGGTAAGGCATTGGAACACTCAGCTGACTGATAATCGTATCATTAACAATCTGGTCGTGGAAAACCAGGAATCGTATAACGCATGTCAGAATTCAACTCATTGTGAACTCTGATTCAGGCTCTAAATAAAATGTGAATTATCACATACATACATACATACATACATACAAACTTAGATACCTACCTACCTACCTACCTACCTTCCTACCTACCTATCTACCTACCTACCTATCTACCTACCTACATACATACATAGATGTTTTTTATTCATGGCAGTTCCTTAGACATTATTTATTGACAAAGACCCAACTGTACTTATTATTTTACTTTATTTCTGTTTTAAATGTAATTTACTCTCTGTGTGAAATCAATCAGCAGAATTTGCAAATTGCACTGTATTTCATGTGATATAAAGATTAAGTAAGATATTCTTAAATTAATATCACTCGTCACATCAGCCCTCGGTTAGTACTAAACCTCAGTCTAAAACCTCCGGTCTGATATTGAACCCTTGGGCTGGTATGGTTCATGGTATATATATATTATATTTTTTTATTGTATAACCTTTATCGTATCGATGATTATTTCGATATAATTATTATTCAAAATGTTAGAAATTAACTGAATTCAGGGTATGTCTTGCGACCAAATGATAGCATTAGTCATTTAGATATCACTTTGTTTACCACTTAAACGAACATATCAAGTTTTTATCGGTGATAACAGTATAAAAATTCCGTGTCGAATGGGATTCATTGAAGATACCATGTGCTCAAAATGCACTTACTGTTCATTCAAAGTATTTTAAAAATACATCCTTAATTACATTCTGTTTTATACAACTCTTGAACTAGCTGAAAAAATGAGACGATGTTTTTATTGAATGGTGCAGCGTGCAAAGGTTTTGCCAACTATCGTAAATAGTCTGCAACATGTTTGTTTTGAATTTGTATGATATATCTGCACCTAAGAATCTGCATGAAGAGGATTAAGGACAATCGATAAAATACAAGATATAGGTCGATGGAGATAACTTAGTGACCAAATTATACTGCAGTAAGATAAATCTGAATTTGTTGGCAACTACTCAACTCTTTCCGTGTATTTGATGTGCAGATCGGGTATCAGAAAAATAACTAAATAAGTAGATCTAGGGCATCACGATTTTTTTTTCAATTTTATCTTCTGAATTAATTCAACTTTCATATACTCGTTATGATACACAGTCCTTTTTCTTTATTGGTTATTGGTCTGCATGCATTTAAAAGAAGCCAGGTAATGACTTGACATTTATTTGGTGAATGTATTTTGGGTACATAATGAATTGCGAATACTAAAACCTCAATTAATGTTAAAACCCGACACTTACAGATACATTGTGTGAAAAGCTTGTCTCCTATGCGGTTAGATAAGTATCATCCTGTAGATTTTACATTTCGATAAAAAAGTATTTTATTATATTTTTATATTTTAATTATTTACACTATACGATGTATACACATTTTAGTATTATTTCATTTAATAGCTGATAGTGTAGAAGTTAAATATTTAGCTGTCTCAAATATTACCTCACAACAATTATTCAACCTTAGTTCACACGCAAGATATCGGTCAGTATCTGTCGTATAATGCTATCAGTCATTTGAAACTCTTTCATCCTTTCTTCCAAAGTAAAACCATGTAAATTAGATTTATAACCCATATCTCTCTTGCCCAGTTAAAACAAACCTCAATTGTCAACAGACAGAGGATCGCTTTTACAGTCATGCGAAGTGTGTGGCATAAGTTTCTAAATGAATGTAGTTTTGTGGGAAGTGATTTTACATCAATACAGTTGATATATGTTTACCCTAATTAAGGCCTGCCACAGGGAAATATCTTATACCATCCTCATATGCATCTTTATACGAGTAGCGTAAATTCTCCCCTATTACACCTACCTTGACCAAGTCGTATTCTAACTCAGGTCCTCAGCGCGTCACTTTTTGCTGAGACCTCAAATAATAAAGACATAGAACTTATACCATCACTTGGTCATATTTTCAGTTAGGAATATTATATTTTTACATTTTTTTTTTTCTATTTGAACATGTTAGAAAATTCTATTTCAGTAAGCTTGGTGTATTCATTTGTATCATTTTATATTATTTTGAAGAAAGATGTTTGTTTTCCAATTATGTGTATGTCTCAACTGCCAGGGTGCTCTATCCACTTGTTAGTTAATTTCCCCATTTACTTGGTCATCGTATATCATTTATTTTCATTGAAATAACATTTAATTTTGGTATGTGCGTTGTCAATTAGTATGTTAATACTCAGAATTGCGTAGTATTAACTATTTGTCATATGTAATTATGTAAATGGTCAATGGTGTATTTTAAAATACCTGTCACATACATTTATGTTAATGGCCAATTGTGTAATGTCCACTATCTGTCATTTAAGATTATGTGAAGACTCGTTTGTCATATTACTTTTATTTTTGTGTATGCTTGTGATTTTAAATGATATATGTGACTTTTTTGCTGAGTCTTCTAATAATAAAGACGTAAAACTTATACCATTTACTTGGTCATCTTTTCAGTCGTCACCAGACCAGAACCAACTATACACCGGAGAAAACAGCAATCTCAACCCCCGGTGAAATAAGTATGGGATCGTTAAAATTGATATATTTACTATTAAAGATGATCTAATCTAAAACAAATTGAAACTCCAATTTGTCGAAACGGGTCCCACTCTGTGCCCACGTTCTGTACGGGTCAACTAGCAACAGAGAGGGTGAGATTACAAAAATAAATTGAGATTAAGTTGGATTTCATGGGATGAAAAGAGACAGAATTTCCCTGAAAACAAACAGAGAAACTTTTGATACTACGGCTACACCTACTGTGTTGCTGGACATCGGATTTTACCCCTAAAGGGGCAGCCAGCCGCAGCGTGGTTCGGCATCGATCCCGCTTACCAGTAGATCACGTGCCCCTCCTTTTCCCCGTTTCGTTTGTTTTGGAGAAAAAAATAGTTCCATGCTTATGAAACGAATCGGCTTCGTGTTATTGTGCTGATTAGCGAAAAGCTAACGACTGGTTTGACCGGTCAACATCTGATGCTTGCTCCTCCATGACACCTCATCCCATCTCAGACTTTTCAGAGGTCCGTGACGTCTTGTGTTTACCGGATTGAATATTATAACATTGGCAAATTCGAATTTGTTATTCAATATAATTTTGTTTCATCTATTCTTGTGAGGATTGCGTTCTATAACAAAACATTTTCACTTCTTGTCAAATAAAATAAGTTAGTATGAACATTCTTTCGAAATGTGCATTATATTACCCTGTCATAACTAAAGGAGAATATTTTTTCCAACTTAACTAATTGTCACCGCGCACTTAAAATATTGGTATCTATGACACTTGAAACAATTCTTTCTGAATTCAAACTTCAAGCCAAATAGACAAACATTGTTTTGTGTAAATAAACCTTTAGTTAAATAACATATTAATGGTATTATTCTATATTATTTGATGAGTCTTCTGTATTCTTTGCTCGGATATGTGGATACCCAGGATATTTTTGGACAACCTTATTATAAGATAAAATGATTAAAACGATACCGAATTAGGAGTGGCGATGTTGCTAAAGGATTAAAGTAATAACTATTAAAACATGTTTTTTGTTTGTTTGTTGTTGTTTAACGTCCCACTCAAGAATAT
>JACSZP010061686.1:0-10123 GCA_016161895.1 Pinna nobilis
TGTGGTTTTTCGTTGCATTAGATTCTATCTAATTTGATAGTTTTATATACATATTTACAGTAGTTTAACAGCTTTTCATATTTAAACATGTTATCAATGAAATATTTAGTTTCGAATATCAATAAATTGATCAATAAATTAATCAATATTTCCGCCGTACAACTACACACAAATATTTTGAATTATTATTGTTTTAACAGTACGACTTTGTGATTGGTGACTTTGGTTAGGGTCAGTATACGTCTTCTTGGTCTGTTGTGCAATTATCATTCATTTCTGCAGCAGATAATGCAAAGGCAAAAGGTTACCACACATTTGTAAAGTATATGGTTTTCATATAAAATTTTTTGTTCCTTGCTTATGCTGTGGAATATAAAACAATCTTTCTCACAGTTCAGAAAAACTAATTGATAATCCTTCCAATTTTATACAAATAAATATATTTAACCTGGAAACTCAATACTAATATATGGTTTTACGTACGTGAAACTCTAAGATATTTTTGTATATTTGGGGACTTAAAATGCGGTTAAAGTGGTAGACCCTATGTTTGGGTGATTTTCTGCAGTCTTATTTCAATGAGTCTTTTTTAAATTTTTTAAGTGTCTTTAACTAAACAAAAACGCTATAAGTAAGATATGGCCACAAAGTAGCGATGTTTACAAACAAAATTTATTTACTTACAACTTTATGAATAATCACGAAGAGGAGCGTTTCCGGTTGAATCACGTGACTTACATTGATCGCACCATGTAGAGTGAGGTCAACAATCGCATAAATCTAATTTTAAATCCGCTCTTTCATACCTCTTCAGTGAGTAGTTTAAATGTGATTGGTATCACACTAATCACTATTTGTTAGACGGGTCCTCCCCATGCTTCTAAACCTTCATCACTCTCAAAGATCAACGTAAAAGGCAAAAAACATAAGTCTATTTCAAAGAGGCATGCAGTGGGAAAATTTTAAGAAAACTTTTAGCGCAGAGAGTTGGCTTTCCGTGCTGACCTAGGGGTTTTAATCGTTGCGATTCTCCATATCATTTTGATAAACAATGAGTAATTTTGAGGAGAATCGGTGTGCTGCATCGAATTGTATTAAAATACCGTGCGTATTCGATCTCTGATTTCTCCTGCAATATCTGAAGCACATTATATAGATATGTACGTGTCCTACGATACAAACAATCATGCCGTTTTGTATATGTATTTTTTATTTTGTAGAGTTCTGCAATATTTCAACCCCCAAACAAAAAGAAGAAAACGAGATAAGAACGATACAACAACAACGTATCAGAGAGGTGACAGACCAAGCTAAGGCATTTATCTGCAAGGTATATTTATAGAAAGTTCACATTGCATGAACTGCTTATTCATGTTAAAGAAAATAATCTGATATGTCAAAGTTTTGCTTGCAAAGACAGGAACCGGATGGGGTTTGGTTGCAACCTCCCTTCCACCCAACCAGATCCGCTAGTGTGTACATATACATGTAAGTGGAAATTGATTTTGACTTGACTTGACTTGACTAAGCAATGCAGTACAGGACCGGAGGCCGAAACCTCCCAACTAATTTCACTAAGAAAAGACAAGAAAAAAGAAAGAAAGAAAGAGATTAAATGTGAAGAGAAGTAGCTAGGCCAGCTATGTTTTCAATCATAGATGATATGATAAGACATTGAGTACTATTCAAGATGAACATGTTCTGCATCAAAAAGTTTCGCCCCTCCCTCTAATCGTCATTTCTGTAAAAAAAAGCAGCCCAATCTGAATTTCGTACCAACTGTCTGTTAACGATTTCCTTCGTTTAGGAAAATAAAATGTGGTTTCAATGAAAGTTCAAAATTATTTATTGACATACTGATGCAGGATAGATTTACCCTCCTGCTTTTGATAATTTTAGTATGTTTTCTGATCTGATTTGGATATTTTACCTTGACAAAATAAATGTAGAGATAAAAGTTACAGCTCAGCATATAACTATGGCCTAGGGAAGCCATGTTGAAAACTCACTTTCTGTACTTCTTTCAGAAGAGCTAAATTAACCATGGGACACACCTCTTCAGATAGAAAACATGGGTTATTCAGTGTGTTTAAATATTGTAAGCATTTGGCACGAGTACATTATATTATTAAATAAAAAGTTTCCCTTGTTTACACTGACTAACCCGTTGAATTTGTTTTCTTTTCATTATGAATCAAATTTTAATATTGAAATCTTTAACCTTTATCATTGATACGATACAATATCAACCTTCGGGGATTATCTTTGGGGCACATTTTTCAAACATAACTAGATGATTACATTTGATTACACTATTCATAGGCGGATATAGGAATTTTTCATGGGTGTTATGAATTTGTGATTTAGATTGGTACTACACATATTGTACATGTGCACATACATTGTGACTTCATTGATTTATGAGTAGTGAATAAAATGTCCACAAAAAACATGGTGTCAGAAGTGAGGAACGGGATGAAAGTAGGATGAGACGCAAGCCTGCAAGTTATCGAATGAACTATAGGTCACGTTGACAGCACATTATTATGACCATGAATGCAGCATATATGCTCATGCAAGTCGAATCATTTCATATCCGTCATTGGTTGTCTGCACCTTTTACATGTTGGCCACAAAGCATATAGCAGACGCCATTTCCATTTTCAATTCGTCACATACAGCGTCCCCGATTCATATTTATTGTTAATAAGGACATTGCATACATGTTTCATAATAATTATAAGCATACAGTCTTACATTTATCACATATTTAGCTCTCTTATCGATATAACTACAAATTAGAACATTTTATCTGGAGTATTCGCAATTTTTTGTGTACAGAATGTAACAAAATTATTGCATTATGACTTCAAGAGAAATTCCCGTTCCAGCATCTATGAGCATGAAAGGAACTGATTTAAAAGGGAACTGGAAAGTTTTAAGTCTCAATTGAATAACTATGAAATAGTCACAGAGCTGAATAATAAAGATAAGCAAATAAGAGTAGCTACACTATTATTTGTCATAGGAAAAAGATTCCTATCATGTATTTGAAAATCTTTTAATGAGCAACGAAAAACGCAAACAAATTAAGAATGTGTTAGATGCATTAGAAGCACACTTTTCACCAAAAACAAATGTAATATACGAGCGATATATTTTCAATACAGCAGATCAATTGCCAAAATGAATCCTTTGATGTATATTTGTGCAGACTTGGCGAGTTGAGCAAATCCCGTGAATTTGATGAAATTACAAACGAAATTATTCCTGACAGAATAGTCCTAGGAACGAAAGATTCATTATCTCAATCAAGAATGTTAAGAGAGGCTAACCTAGATTTGGATAAAGCTATTAATATGTTTCGCACAAATGAACGAACTTCATCACAATTTTAAAAACTTGTATGTCCGAAATATAATGAAGATCCTCAAGTTAATTATACCAATGCTAGAGCGAATGGTAAAAAGTTTACCCTAAGTCTACAGGTAAATAGGATCTGAAAAACCTCAAAAGCACAACCAATTAGAAATTGTAATACACAGAATACAAGATCATCATCCATACGAATTATTAAATGAAACATTGTGGTGGAAGACAAACGTCCTGCATATGGACAGAAATGCATAAAGTGTAAGAAAAAGAATAATTTCCACTCTGCATGTTTGCAAACCAAAGGCAAAGTACATAGTGTAAATGAAATTGTTATATTCATGTTTATAATTCCATAAACATGTCCAAACTATAGATGAAAAATAGCAGACAGACTTGCTATTAAAACTTTACTTCGAAAACACTTCGAATTACCCGTAATTTAGTTCAAACGGCAATTTGATTTGTTAACGTTTCAAACGCAGCTGTGACCATGAATAGATTATGCGTCTGCATCTTATTCCTGTGGTTATTGTCATACAGAAGTCACGATGAGGAATATCGGACGTTGATATTAAATGACCGTGACTGTAAAACGTGGCAAATGTTATAAAGGCCTCATGAGGATACTAGACGAATACTACTGCTTCTATTGGTGATCTATTTGGGTTCAGCGATGAAACTGACATGGTCTCGTGGAAATTTTGAGCTAAACTACTGAGGAAATTTACTGCAGTAGACACGACAGCAGTACTGCAGCACAATAAAAGTTGTTTCATATAGCAAAACAATTATTTACCGGATCCGAGTGGAACAGTAATATTGTTGGCACCCTCATTCCTGACTATTGCCCTCCGCTTCGCGTGGGCAAAAGTCACGACCTCGGGTGCCAACAACATTGCTGTTTGACCCAGTCAATAATTGTATACTGAGTCTTATTCTGATACTGATTCTAAATTTGCTTATGCAATAATATCAAAGCTTTGAAAGCAGTGGTTCCTCAAAGTTAACATGACTTACAGTATTCTTGCATTAGGCATCATGGTTACCCACATCTACGCAATGCAATGAAAACTTTGAAACTTAACGGTGGAAAATCTACTCTTACCCCTCAAAGAAAAGCTACAATCAAATGTTACATACATAAATCTGGAAAGTATTAAACACTTGATTTTTATGTAGTTGACATGAACCAGAGAGCTATCTTATCAGCTGAGAAATGCGAATCACTTGGATTACTTACAGTCAACCATATTAATCTAAAACAAACACCCTCCAACTTATCAACAGATAGTTAGTGAATATAAGGATGTATTTGAAGGTACAGGACACATTCCAGGAAAATTTCACATAGAGCTTGATTCTACAATTAAACCTGTACAACAACAACCTAGAAAGGTACCTCAAGTCCTAAAGGAAGACCTTCGTGCTCATATTTACTCTTTAGTCAAACGTAAAGTTATTGCTAAAGTTACTACTCCAACAGATTGGATAAGTAGCGTGGTTTCTGTTAAGAAACCGCCTGGAAAACTTAGAATTTGTCTTGACCAAAAATACTTAAAAAAGCTATAAAACGTCCACACTACCCAATGTCATCTATTGATGACATTTCACCCAAAATTGCTAAAGCTAAAATATTTACCTTGTTCGATGCTAGTGAAGGTTTTTGGCATGTGGAATAAGACAAAGTAGTTATTTTACAACTTTCTGGACGCCGTTTGGACGTAACCGTTGGCTTAGAATGGCATTTGGATTATCGTCTGCATCTGAAGTATTTTAGAACGTCAACATGAAGTACTATAAGGGCTTGAAAGTACTGAATGTATAGTAGATGACATACTAGTATTTGGATTAGGTGACTCAATGGATGAAGCTGTTGCTGATCATGACAAAAGGGTAAGTTTACTTCTCCATCGTGCACTAGAAGTTGGACTAAAACTTAACAAGGATAAGCTAAAGATTCTAAGAAAATATTCTCTGAAGATGACATCATCAGAATGCTAGAAATTTTTATCGACAACATAATTGTTGTGTTCGTTTGGCGGTTTTTTCAACAGACCGTTGGAATACCAATGGGTACAAACTGCGCTCCTCTACTCCTTTATTTCGTTATTCATATGAGAGTAATGACAAAAACTTGACTCGAACCTTTAACTTAACTTAACCTTCCGCTAAATATAAGATGTTCTTTCATTAAATAATCTCAAAATTGAGGAATACATTGATCGCATCTATCCAAATGAGCTTGAAACACCATGGGAACTGTCACGTCTACCTCAAAACTTGATCTACACCTGGAGATTGACAAAGAGAGACGTTTGAGAACAAACTTTACGACAAAAGAGACGACTTCGATTTTGACATTCTCATATTCGAAAATTTGTCACAAGACGATTGCCGCGCGCGGAGCAGGAGTTGCTTACCCTTCCGGAGAACCTGAACTCATTCCTGGTTTTATTGGGGTTCGTATTACTTTATTATTTGGTTTTACACGTCTTGTTGTGTTTCAAACTGTTTACGTTGTCTCTTTTTATGGGTTGTTTTGTAATAACAAACCATTTAGAATTACTGGACTTCGTATCTTTCCTTTCTCAAGAACAGTAAGTATACAATTAATCAGATTAATATTGCAACATTGATATATAGTGTAGATTTAAGTTTGTAAAAATAATGGCCACCGGGGTCAAGATGGGGCCACAATAGGGGCCTAAAGTTTAAAAAAAATGAGAAGTTTTTCTTTGTCCATACCTTTAAATATTGACACATTGTAAATTCAAAATTTTCTGCTACTCTTTGAAATGTTCAGATGAGCGATGTGGCCAAATGGGCCTCTTGGTTGTTTTGTATTTTTATTGTTTTATTTGTTTTTTGTGTTGTTTTGTAATTTTTTTTTGTTTGTTTTTTGTTTTTGTTTTTTTTATGTCATTGTCAAAATAACAACCCATTTCAGTACCTCAGTCCTTTATTAATTTTTTTTGTCATGCTTTCTTCTGCCTTTTGATTTTGAATTATTGAAAGCCCTTTCGGTTTGTCCTACTGTTAACTTTTTTAAAACTCAGAAAAACTGAAGTCAAGTATATGGGCTAAATACTTACAGCCTCTGGTATGCGACAGGATCCCGACAAAGTGAAGGCAATTTTAGATATGCCAAGACGTCAAAGCTGTTCAACGCTTCATTGGTATTGTGACCTACTCAATCAAAATAATTACCATATTTATCTGAACCACTTACACGACTCACCTCTAAAGACTCAATCTGGTCATGGCAGTCTCAGCAAGGAAGTGCTTTTTTTTTTTATCAAAAAGTGAATCACAAAACAACCTTTAATACGATACTATGATGCAAACGAAGAAGTTACCATACAATGTGATGCCTCTGAATTTGGGCTTGGTGATACACTGACGCAGAAAGTTAACTTTGCATCTCGTGCTTTATCCGAAACTGAGCAATCATACGCACGGATAGAAAAAGTGTGCCTATCGATCGTATTTTCGTGCCAACACTTTGATAAGTTCACTTTTGGTCGTGAAACCGCCACTACCCAATCTGATCATAAACTGCTTGAAAGTATCTTGAAGAAATCCTTACTTGCAGCACCAAAATATTGCAAAGAATGCTCTAACGTTTGCAGAAGTACAATATTACTGTTCTATATACTGAAGGCACTCCAATGTATATTGGTGATACCTTACCTCGCACTAATATTTCAACCACCGTGCAACATTCCAGTAACTCAGATGAATATATATTTTCATATGAAGAATGTATTGCCCAAATCAACGAAGCCGAATTGGTTCCACAAATATACTAATCTCGTTTACAACAGATCAAAGATTTTACCAACAGAGATGAACAACTACAAACACTCAAACCGGTTATACTAGCAGGATGGCCCGAGAATCTTAGTAATGTTCCATTTTCAATCACAGAATACTGGACTTTTCGAGATGAAACTACGATCCAGGATGGCATAATATCTAAAAACAAAAGAGTTGTGATTCCGAAGCTTATGCGTCCTGAAATGCAAAGCAGTGTACATTCTAGTCATTTCGGAACTGGTTCACGCTTAAAGAAAGCAAGAGACTCATTATTCTGGCCAAACATGGCACATGAAATCAAGGAATATATTTCACAATGAAACACTAGTTGTGAACTTCAAATAAACAACAGAAGGAACCGTTGATCTCTCATGATGTTCCTAATCAGCCTTGGTCTAAACTTGGAACTAATTTGTTTTCACTTCATAAACGAAACTACCTAGTCACAGTCAATTATTTTTCTGACTATTTTTAGATGGATATACTCTCAGATACCACAGCTTCAACAGTGATTATTAGCTTAAAACTACCTTTCTCTAAACATGGGATTCAAAACACTGTTGCATCCGACAATGGTCCAAAATTTGGTATTTCGGAATTTCAAACATTCTCAACAGAATAGGAATTTGAACATATCACAACATCACCGTACCATAGCCAGTCGAATGGCAAGGAAGAATCAGCCGTCAAAATAACTAAAAATCTAGTTTAAAAAAACACACGTAATGGATGTCATATCTGGAAAACACTTCCAGGCTGGAGAAACACACCGTCAATGAACATGGACAGTAGTCCTATCCAACGTTTAATGTCGAGGATAACTAGACATTAATAACTTCCACAGCACTACTTTTACCTGAAATAACCAATGCTGTCCTTTCTAAAATACAACTAAAACAAACAGAAGTTGAAATTCTATTTTGACAAACAAGCAAAAAAAAAAAAAAAAAAAAAGAAAATTAAATAAAAAAAAAAATTGGACAAAGTTTTTATGAAACTTTTACCTTCCGACTCCGATAAAAGACGGCTTTTCGGAACGTGAACAGACACTCTTGGAAAATGTTCATATTTGATATATTGTGATAGAAGTCTAACGAAGGAACCGTAAATATATTCACAAAACCAAAAAACGTTCTGCTAGTAATCAGAATTCTAGCATTATCAGTGATAGTTTTGATTTGAACTCTTACTTTTCTTACTGTACATCCTTGTCAATCGCGATATACCGAGCAAGTGAAATCTCCATCAAAACATTTCATGTAAACCGTCTTTAGTGAAATATAAACCGATTGAATGTCATATCAGTGGTAATATCACTAGTGGTAGTACCAGACCGTCAAAATCCAGGAACATCAAGTTACCATAAAAATATAATGACTTTGTGGTGAAGCTCAAATGATTATTTTTCGTTATTCCATTAATAAACTTTTTTGGATTTGTGACAATTGAACAGTGTTAAATGTTAATTGCATGATATTATTTTACAACCTGAACAATTTTTCCTAACTTAGCTAATAATGCATGTAATTGTATTCTACATTTGTTCTATGCCTTTAATCGTTCTGAATTCTATTTATAAATATTTTAACTGGATTTGTTACAACTGAACAGTGTAAAATGTTAATACTTATTCAATCAAGTAATCTGAACAACTTGGAACATTTTATTTTCTATATAATGGGTAAATGTTTTTTGTTTCCTAAGAGAGGGATATGTTTTGGATATGTGATTTAGACTGGTAATGTATATTATGTACATGTGCACATACATTATGACGTAATTGATTTATGAGTAGTTAATAAAAATGTCTACACAATACAATGGGGAGGGAGGAGTTGGAGATTTCGATTTTTTTCTACATTGGTATTGTAAAAACGTATTGCTCCCCTCCCAACCACACAGAAAGAGAGAAATGGGGAAAGTTTTGTTTATTTCTTTCAAGAAATCTTCTTTTCAATTTGGATTCCTTACGCTTGCATAAAACAACCCGTTTAAATGGAACACTTTAAGTGAATGCATACATGCATAGACAGAATAGATCCAAACGATTTACAGGCATGAAGACTGGCAAGTATAGCGAGTCGAAAAGAAATCTTTTAAAAAATCAAATCAATTTATAATTTGAAAGATATTAAATAAGTTGATTCACGAATTCAGACAGTGAATAAAGGGGAATTTTAACTTTAATTTGTCTATTTATATGTCATACATGATACTGTGAAGCATAAGAAATGAACAAGAATTTTTCTTTCATGCCCCGGCTAATCATTTCTACATGACAATCTATAATAAAATTTGCAAGAAAATGTATTTTTCAGTAATTCTTTTAATGGATCAAAAGATGATGTCTAGAGGTCTACAAGGGGTTACTTCTAAAACTTTTAAATTGTCTCTCATATAACTCATTTTCTTTTTTTGTCTTGCCAAAGGGGAATTGGTGGGTGGTTGCAGCCACCATATCCACCTGGCTAGATGCTCTAGTAATCTTAATATTTTACATTTGTTGCCCTGGTTGGAGGGATTTATGAAGATTTGTTTACCCAAGGCAAGTCATAATCCCCGAAGGCGGATCCCGGGGGAAATATTACTTGTCGTGGGTAAACAAATTTTCATATTTCCCTCCAATCAGGGCAATAAAGTGTTTATTATACCGAAATACTGAATCAGTAAAGACTATCTCGTTCAGAAACCACGGTTTAAGAATAAACAAATAGACATGTACTGCCTATCGGAGAGTGCAGCGCTATGTCTTGTTTACATTTATTCATTGAAAGATTTTGGTTGTCACAATGTAGATGTGACGTAATGTTGCAAATGTAGACGAAGGACGCGAGGGTAATATTACGCACACGAGGGATACACGATGTTTTGTAACCCTGACACATGACAGCTCTCAACCAATCACCAACTGTCTTTTATCAATGAGGTATAA
>JACSZP010061699.1:0-10306 GCA_016161895.1 Pinna nobilis
GAAGAACCCTAAATTAAAATGTTATATTAGTAATTAGACTTTATGTTCTGTGCAGATGTCTGAGAAGTCTTGCCATAAATTTAACTAACGGTATGAAATTGATTACACCCTGATGTTAATTACTTATTTTACATGTACATTTCAATTTACATTCACATCTTGACTCCGAGCCGTGTAGTTTTCTCTCAGACTCAGACAAGCAAGAAATTGGTGCTTAGAATCTTTCTTGATTAAGAGGGGTGATTTCACCTGCTTTAAAGTTATATAATTCATCTCTACTTTGTAGATAAACCAAAACACATGTAAAGGTGCATTATTTACATCACAAGTCTGGTCTAAGGATGATCTTCTCCAACCCTGCCATCGTAAAAACTTAAACAAACTTATATTCTAAGTCAGATTTCAATTTCTCAAAAAATTCATGATTTGCTCTAAATAAGAAGTCTTTTTTTTTTTTTTTTTTTTTGCTACTTGCAGTATAGTTTGAAAGATTACATCATGAAAGTTTGAAAAAGGGAATGATCTTACATTAAATGTGGAGTCAGTTATAGCTGTATGGCACAAAGGTGGTACCAATTAACTGTTACATGTTATGTTATGGTAGATTGATCTGAAGGTTGAAGGATTCAGGGTTTGAACACAGAATGGCGCATACTATAATGCGGATGTACATGTATATTATATGGTACATGTATATGATAATCATTTGTCAATTTGGCATATTGAAGAACAACAGCTGCTCATTGATAGTACCAGTACTAAGGGCCAAACACAGGCCAAATTTGTACGTGTAGCTGTTCACCGGCATTTAGTGACATCTCCATATAAGTGAACAATTCTTGAATGAGACGTTAGACAACAATAAAATCAACAAAGTTAATACATCATTCAAATACAGGGGAACTTTGCTATTAAGACCACTTTATTGACTCATGGTTAAAATTGATCTGATAAGTGAGATGGTTTCCTACAGTAAGTAAGGTTGAATTAGCCTAGAATGCTGGTGGTCTTATTGGTCAGATTAGTGAGGTGGTCTTTTAAGTGAGGTTCTATGTACATACTTTATATAAGCAGTAGCTTATAAGTTCTCTTGTAAAAACAGTTTTCCTTGATTGCTTAGTGTGCGGCTTGATTGAGGTTTAACTCTGCATACATGTACATGTATATTGTGGTACTCAATATGCCAATTAAGGGCTGGTATGTATGGCACTTACATATATGATAATTGAGAAATGAATGTTCTTTAACATGCAAACGTCTACTGTGACATGGGACCTTGCAGTCACCTCAGTTTTACATCTACTGTGACATGGGACCTAGCAGTCACCTCAGTTTCTACTGTCTCACTTGAAGGACAGGAAAAACCAGCTAAATCTGCTGAGTGGATTCAAACCAATGACCTTGCAATCTAAAGGTGAACAAACCACATGTAAAAGCAGAACCACAAGGCTCTGTTTAACTGTATGTTTGATATCGTCTGAAGATGAGGATAACAGTGAATCAAATGGATGAGAGGTATATAATTTACGTCACAACACCAATTAATAATTTTCACACCTGTCGTATGTAGTATCCTGATTAGTGCCAACAGAGAATGATAGCCCCTTATCTGATGTAAAACAAATATATACGTGTAATATAGCAAGTTGTCTTGCCCTTTTGGCAAAACTAGAAACATTTGTGGTGTAACATAGTGTGATGTTGAAGATACAGGAACATTTAGGAGAAATCTTCAATGATAACGGTTTGCTTCCACTTTTGACTGTGTAGGTCAAAGTCTTCCATCCAGCATTTACATATACTACAGTAAATTGGAAATAAGTGACTCTTGACAATCAACAGTCTACGTAAAATTTATCAGTTTTGGTTTGTTGATGATACAATGGGATTTACAGTAGTTTTTATGCTCGCTGAAAAAAAATTTGGGGAGCATATATTTGGTGCTTTGTCCACCGTCTGTCTGTGTGTCCGTCCATTCAACTGTGCATGTGTCTAGATGTCTATTCATCTGTCTGTCCGGAGCCATATCTCTTAAACCCTTTCATGTTTTAAGGTCATACTTACAAAGTATAGTCCTCATCACCCTGGCTTCCGGCCCACCTTGCATCATGGTCAAAGGTTAAGGTCATTCTGTACTTAGGACTCAAATTCTTATTTTGCCCGTATCTCCTTATAGATATAGTATTGAACCAACTGGATCATAATTCACACAAATGTTAATCATGACAAACAGGTCTTCACTGACCTTGACCCAAGGTCAAGGTCATTTTCAAATTTTAAGTTTGCCTCGATTAAAGTTGGCCCCCTAGGAGCATACATCAGTTTAGTGATGGCCTTAATTGTTTCATCTCCTGCTGTAATGCTCATGTTCAGATTGATTAACATTGCTGCTACTGTATATCAAGTATAATAGTAGATAAAAAATTTGTCGCCCTTCACTGGCACAGGGTGACGTCTCCATATAAGTGAAATATTCTTGAGTGGGGCGTTAAACAACAATACAACACATGTACAAAATGTATATACATGTACGTACATGATATTATATCATGTACCGGTAACACTATCATTGGCCTTTCCTGTCAAACTTATATTTCCAAGAGGGTACTTGCACTGTTTCAGCAATAATCTCAGTTAAACTCTTTTTACATTATATACATGTACAATGTATGTAGGTTATCATGTTAATTTGATTTGTAAATTCAATAAGTCTGTCTGGAGGCTGCATATTTCAAATATTTACTGTATTTATAAATTACAAAAACTACCTTTATTTCGACGGAGTTCATAATGTAATTGTTAGTATTATCTTAATTTCTTGTAGCAATGCATGTATTAGAATTTTAAGACAAGGCTATTCTGCAGTTATTTTCTGATTGGTTTTGATTGCTCAGTATAACATGTACCGGTACAAGGGTCATGCTGCCCCAAAAATTTGGGGGGTGCATATAGTTGTCACTTTGTCTGTTGTCTGTCCGGAGCAATATCTCCTAAACCCTTTCATGAATTTAGGTCATACTTACAAAATATAATCCCCTTGACCCAGGCTTGCGACCCATCTTGTCTCATGGTCAAAGGTCACGGTCAGTCTGAAATTAGGACTTAAAATCTTATTTTGCCCATATCTCCTTCTGGTATTGAGTGACCTGGATCATAGAAACATTACTCATGACATGCAGGTGTTCATTGACCTTGTTTTAATATGTCAATATATTGATAGATGCCCTAGATTTGGATTGTTTTGTCCAAGTGTCCATTTCCCTTTTTTTTATCCATATGGCCGTCCAAAATACAGTGAAACCTCGTTAATCTGAACTCTTTTGTAGCCAAACAAATTGTTCAGATCATTGAATCGTTCAAAGTGCTGAAACATAGCTCTCATTATAGACAAAACAATTTAAGAATTCTGTCCCCAGCAAATTTTGTCTGGAAGGTGAAGCATTGGAATTATTGGTTTATTAGGGATAAGACTCGGCATAATTGTTAATCACTGTAAGGTGTGTTACATACAAAACCTACTTCTCTGACCTACTCGATCACCAGACCTGACCTCGGCCATTGGCTTCATGGGTACTTCATGGGTCAGTCTTTGGGTCATCATTTCAACATGTTGACCCCATCAAGATTGATTGTACATTGTTAACACCCCTGCACTAGTAAATGATATGATTTCTATGTAAAAGATGTAAACTTTTCTAGATAAAGGTTTCATGAGTGCACAATATGTACAAAATCATGTACAAGATAGCACACATGTATTTGAAATTACATACATCAAGGAGCAAAGCAAACATGTACATGTATATGTGATCATTACAAGCCTACCACACTAGATATTTTTTACCACTTCATGATTGAGATAATTGTGCAGTGATGTGCTTGCGTTCATTGCATACTTGGAATTTAGTTTCTATCATTGAATATTTCAACATGAATTGAGGGCTTTGATATTGATGGAAGATGATATTTTACAAAATTATTGAGAAAACATGCATTAATGTACATTGATTTGTACATGTACCCTCCAACTTGCCCTTATAGGTCACGTTTGTATAAAGGGCACCTGTTTATAAAGGCTCACTTAAAATTGACTTTGAATAAAACAATCTTAGATATGAACCTCTGTATTAAGGCCACCTGTCAATAAAGTTCTCTTTTATGTTGTCATCTAGTGTGCCTTAATCGAAAAGTATGACTGTACATGAATTTGATTTCTATTTGAAATTTGCATCTATTTTTATTTTTGATGGTCTAAATTAAATTCTTTTTGATTTTGTATAACAACAACAACAACAAAATTTTGCCATTTTTCTTTGCAGGATGCTTTCAAAAGAGATTCACTCAGCCAATTATGGAATGAACTTGTAAAAGATGGGGAGATTGCTGTCAGCAACAATGATGGCTTGATCAACAGTGCCGGAGTCCTTGCCAGAAAAGGTATGGCTAATTGTTAGCTGATATTTATATATCTAATGTAAAGTCTGTCTCAAAACATACTGCAGAGATTTTTTTTTTGAAACTCTGCATTGAGGTTGCCTTTTGACCTTGGCTTTGCATGCTACATTTTGGGAGTGATTAGAAATTACTTGGAATTACCATGTACCAAAGTTTGAAATCTTAGAAATGAAAGGAAAAGGATTATTAACCCTTTCACCACTGCAGACCGTAATGGACTGGTCCAACAGGACCAACAACCACCAACAAGGGGTGAAAGGGTTAATAGATGGTGGGAATCAAGATTCTTACTTTCAGTGAGAATCAGTGTTCTTGGGATATCACTATGTACATGGTCTCTCAGCCTCTCTTTCACGCTTTTATAACTTAACAGGAATGTTCTGCAAATATCGCAGTCGAACACACTAACCACTAGGTCACAGAGGCCCAATTCTTTTGTCTAACATCATTCTAATGGTAGGCTACATGTATTTAATTGCCTTTTGTCCATGATGCATTGTCTGCCCTTAAATGCCTCAGAGAGTAGGGTGGATCTTCCTCAAACCTTGTATGGAGATTACCCTGGGGGTTTAGATTTCATAGGCCACAATTTGAAAATCATCTGAAATAAGAAGAGCCCATGAAGGGATTATCCAGACTTTGAAAAATTTTCCCTGTCCTTCAGATGAGACTATAAACAGAGCCGTTACAGCTCCATGGCAGCAGCATTGCCTTCTGATCATGAAGTAATGGGTTCAAACCCACTCAGGGGAGGTGCCTGGCATATCTAGTCCTTCGAATGAAGCAGAGTTAAAACCATGGTCCTATGACAATGAAAGTGTCGGCACATTAAAGAACCCTCAATACTCAATTACCATAAGTGCCGAGCATTGGCCAAATGTGTTGCCCGTCACGGGTATACAATGAGGTCTCCATATACATGAGAGATTCTTGAGTTGGATGTTAAATAATGGTACAACAAAAACAATTGAAACTGTAAAAACAGATTTTTTTTTACAGTCTAGTGGTAAGTGTGTTTTACTTCTGCTCGTCTGGTCCAGGGTTCAAGCACAAGCCACGTCACATTTGGCTGTCCTTATCTTTTAAATGAGACAGTAAAAATGGAGGTTTCATGTCACAGTAGGTGCCATGTTAACCCTTTCAACCCCAAGTGTGAAAATGGCATGTTCCTTTCTATTGTTTGGACCAGTCCATTTAGGTCTGTGGTGTTGAAAGGGTTAAAAAACCTTCCCTGCTCTAGGGACTTAAGTGCCTGAGAATAGGCATAATGTGTTGCCCTTCACCAGCATACAGTGACATCTCCATATAAGTGAAAGATTCTTGAGTGGGATGGTAAACAAAAATACATTGTACAACCAACCAAAACCCTATCAGTAGGTCAGAGTTCCTGAGCCCTGAGACAGTGTAATGCCATCACATTATGACTGACAGTGTCGTAAATCACTTATAGTTATACACGTCATCAGCAACATTATCGTTATGACATAAAGACAAGTTACTTAATGCATCCAAAGTCTGAGGATATCTTTTAATGGAGATATGATGTACCGCGAGGAAGAGCATTTTCTTATACATGTGCCACATGTGTTGAATATCTACGATTTTAATGCAATATATGCATAGGATCATAATATATCAATACTACATGTACTTAAACTTGAGTAAGATCTACTTAAGTAAGATTTCCTGTTGCTAATCTTGATGTAAACATGTAATTTTGATCTTTCAAATGTTTGTATTTAAGCATCGTAATTATCGTAGCTATGATGACATTAGGGGAGGAAAAATAAAGTGTTTATGTGCTGCACGGGGAAAACGAAGAAAAGATTGTGTTGTATGATTGAAGGTATCAGGTATTACATTGTTAGCTAACTTCTACTGCCGTTTTTTTTTGTTTTCACATATATGAGTATCTCAGTGTATAATGAACTCGCATCCTGACGAAGATGCAAAACATAAGCTTAATTCATAAAAACGCTCAGCTGACAGGGGGCATGCAATGTTTGTTCCAATGTTTATCTGACGGATAAATATCACGCTAGACTGTTATAAAAAATAACAAGGCATCTGACAAATGATCTATAAATATACCTAAGCATAAGTATGCATGATATATGTTAGTGCTATTGTACACAATATTATTGTACCGGTATACCTATGGCAGCTGGATTTTCTTGTTCTTCCTATGAGAAGGTAAAAACCAAGGACCTGTGTCACTCTGGATGTTGACATGTTACAAGACCCGATTTGAAAACCATCAATGCTTAATCTCCAAGTTCAATATTCTCGATTCATCTCCAGGTTCAGTGATCTTACTTCATCTCCAATTTCAATAATATCGCTTCATCTCCAATTTCAATAATATCGCTTCATTGATCTCCAAGTTCAATAATCTCACTTCATCTCCAAGTTCAGTATTCTTGATTCATCTCAAAGTTCAATATTTTCAAGTGAGATGATAGTCAACAATTTTGTATACCTGTGGGTGAACTCTTCTGTATAAATTTACAACGAGACGTGAGTACCTCATCTTAGAATACATGGTATGCATGTTAGCCCCATGGGCTACCATGGCCGTAGGACTATCATTGACAAGAAACCCACAATGATATGTTATATCAAATTTAGAGGAAAATAATTTCAAGTAATCAATGCACCTGTAATTACAGTTAAACCTGCTATTAGAACCACCTACATTGTATATATAAAGACCACCTGGTCATAAAGACTAATTTTTGTGGTTCCTTATAGTACCATTTGTGTGCAAATCAACCTCTGTATATAGACCACCTCCCTCTTCTGTCTTAAAGGAGGTCACTACATGTTTCATTGTATAGTTTTGACCCAGGCTACTTGATTTCAAGTACAGTTCTGGTTAATGGGTACCGGGTATGCTCCACTTCAACCTCAAAGGTCCCATGTTCAAACCCAACATATCAGCAGCATTCAGCATCTGAAGATATAAATATTACACTGAACCTTTTCACCCCTAACAAACAGATCTCCATTGACCTTGCCCGTCATGTTCTTTCAGGTAAATGCATGTCTGTGATGTGACGTTAGTGCTGAATAAATAGCTCCATCTGCATACATGTGCATCTGTCAAAGTCAACAAGTTCTGATAACTTTGATTGGCTCCTGACAGAGTGTCTTATTATGTGGCAGTCGGTAACATCTATGTCGCTATGGTGATTCACAGGAAGTATATTGTGGTCACCTGTCTCGTCTCATCAGTCAGATGAGGAGAAGTCTTATCTCTGTTTTCATCCTTTGTTACAAGGCAGTGAGAGAAAGACAATAGATTTTCATGAAAAATTATTGTTTATCAAATGTGTAGTGTAGCCCCTATTACATAATTACTATGAGAAAACAAAAAGCAAAACACTTCAATTAAGCTAACTTGCAGTTAAATCTGTGAGACCATTTTGAATTTCTGTGGTGAGTCAGCTAAGTAAAATTTGTAAATCTAGAATTACCAGTAATTTATTTAATGTAAATAGAGGTTTTAGATTCCAGATGCCCATATTCTTGGAACCTGTTTTGAAAGACTATATTTTCATGACTAAGAATGGTTTCTTATATAGGTAAATGTACATATAGCTGTACTTCCTCTGCAAATTTGAAATGAATTGTTCATTTTCTTTCAGTTTGACAGTCTATTTTTTGACATTAGCCCATCTTGAAATATGGCCTGCTTTCCAGATACATGTAGCAGACCAAGGTAACCTCTTAAATACCATCTTGCTTATGAGACAACTTCACAAGTCAGAACAGTGAAATCTATCAAAACTCAGTCTGTCCATCACTCTTCAAGGATTTCATTCTCACTTATCAGACCGATTTTAGCCAGTCACCCAGGTGGTCTCAATAGCAAGGTTCCTCGGTACACTAAATAGAAGGCAAGCTCAAAATGAAAAACAAAAAAGAAGTGTGAAACACAAAAAATGACACATTAAAAGAAAGATTTGGGGGAAATGTTAGTACATTTACCAACTCAATGCACTTTTAAAAATGATAAGAATTTGGATTTAGATGGTGATTGCCATGTTTGATAATTAAGCAATTTTACAAATGGTTAAAGTGCATATGTATAGAAACAAAAAATGTAAATGCTACAAATATTTGTTTTCCAATCTAAAGCTGTTTCTAGCTCATCAAGAGAAAGTTCATATTTGTGTGATATCATTTACTGAATTACATAAGATTTTTATCTTAATTGATCGTTCATCATCCAAAATTTCACATACAAAATGATTTGCGCATGTGTTAGATGCCTTCAGCGAGGGTCCCTTGATTTTTGCATTATCAACATAAATGGATTTTACATGATTTGAGTCTTATGAAATTTATAGTTATTTGCAGTATGTTCTTGTAAAATGTTGTGTTTTGTGGTCACATGTACTAAAGATTAATAGAATCTTACATGGGTGTGATATGAGTGGACATGGAAATCTCAACCCCAGTGGTAAGAATCTGTTTGTCCAATCCGAGGGTGTTCCGAGGATTGGACTTTCAGATTCTTACCATGAGGGTTTAGATTTCCTTTTCCACTCAACACATCCATGTTTGATTCTTTTTCTCCCACACTTCCACGGCTAGAATGTGCATGTATGTACACACAGAACTTGGTATAACGTTTAGCCATTGAATTCCTATGTGATGTCATAGTTGATATAGGTTTCCCTAGGGAAAGACAGAGTTATCTTTTCATGGGTACACATTTTCTTTCACGGCCAATTGTGGGAGAGAATTGACTCTGTGATTACCATGTTCTACATGTAGCTCCTTCTCAACTGTGAGTCCATAAGTTTGAATCTGCTCAGCGAAGGTGGCTGGCTTATTCTGTCCTTTGAATGAGACTGTTAAATGGCATGGTATGGTATTGTTGTTTAACGTGTCACTCAAGAATATTTCACTCATATGGAGATGTCACCATGTGCCGGCAAAGGGCTACAAATTTTGCCTATGCTCAGCACTGCTGGCTGTAGAGCAGGGAGAGTTCTTTAACGTGCCAATAGCTACTATGACACGGGACCTTGGTTTTTACTGTCTCATCTGAAAGACAGGGACGGCCAACCACGGAGTGGCGCTACGTGGCTCGAACCTGGATCTTTCGATTCACAGTCAAACACGCTAACCACTCGCCCACAGAGGCCCGAGACTGTTAAAACAGACGTCTCATGTGTCACAGTAGTTGTAGGCAGGTTAAAGAAGCCCTCCTGCTCATTGGCAATAAGTGATGAGAACAGTGAAGCCAAACTTGAAGCCTTTACATTGGCTTTTGGTAACATCACCGTGAAAGAAAAAGATTCTGAAGTGGGATGTAAAACAACAACAGCTACACCACCAGAGAAAATTTACTAGTTTACTTGTATTTGCAATAGGCCCCTGCATGGTAAAGGACCTTCCCACTCTAAGGCCATAAGTGCCGAAAATGGGCAAAAATTTTGTTGCCCTTCACCGGCACGGGATGACTTCTCTATATACATGTAAATGAAAGATTCTTGAATGGGACGTTAGTTAACAGCATAATAACAACAACAACTTGTTGTAGGCTGTTAATTTTTACACAGGTACAATTGTATGTGGGAGTTCTTCTCTGTCATCTAAGCCTTGATGCCACTATAATGTACATGTATATACATGTACATGTAACTGAAAACGAGCATTTAAACACATACAGGTAGATAATGATTCAGAATTTGTGTTGATTACGTACAATGTATAATCTAAAACCTCTATATTAATTGCAAAATCCTGAAATTGCTAAAAACTGTTTAACAAAACATTTGTTAAGTTGATAAATTAATTATCATAACTAGAAAATAAATGTAAAACGATAATTTAAAAA